>JBBPLP010000005.1:0-206235 GCA_038089875.1 Fistulinella prunicolor | reverse complement strand
GATTCAGAGCCCTTTGACCGTTTGTATCCTATACTGTAGATATACCTTCGTGAGTGGCAGGCGTACTTTACTGCTATGCTGGCAGCTGGTACAGTTTTGACGCGGGGGACTTCGCAGTAGCGCAGGTACCGTTCGAAACTGAATGCACGACTCATTCCATAATCTACAACTTATAGAACCTTCTGTCGATCCCCCAATCATTCCGCCAGCAAGGATGCTCAGTTCTTCTGCGCCGCGAACTCCTTCACTTTCGCACACGCATCCTTGAGCGCGTTCGCGATGACATCAAAGTCGGATATCTACGACGTACGTTGAACGAGGACGGCATCGGGACATGGGCTCGACACACCTCGTTCCAAATCTGCACGCTGCACCTCACCCACCATTTCCCGTTGTGCTTGTATACCCCGGCAAACGCCTGCCATTGGATCAACAACGTGTCGAGAAAGAGTTGACGAATGTCAGCCGATCCCTCGATGTCGCCAGAGAGAGGTAACTCCACGTTGACCTAGACGAGCGCGTGAAACGTGGAGGGCGGTCAGAGTGCTCGTCCACCCACCATGCTCAACGTCAGCTCGCCGTCTGGGTCCATGAGGCTGGTACCGAAACGTTCCGCCAGGAGTTTGCCGCCTCTGATGGCGAGCGCGTGGGTGTACTCGTTAATCTTGTGCTCTCCACCCAACCACTCTCTGAAATCGATCGCTGGGCAAACGTCAGGAACAACGAACGAGAAAGGATCGACGAGCATGTTGACCTGCACCGATGCTTAGGTGTGGGACGTAATCGATCGTTGCGGTCCCTGGCGCGAGGTGAGGGATACGGAGGTAGTCGAGGTGTGGGCACGTACATTCAAAGAGCTTGGCAAAGTCCTGGGGGCCCTTGTAATCCTTGTCCTGCGGAGAATGATAGCTTTCCGGTGTAGGGAAGGGTGACTTGATGAAATGATGGTTTCTGACTTTAGTGAACAACTGGAAGCCCAAGGAATGGGGCAAGCGAATCGAACCTCTTCGGGACGTAAAGAACGGCGCTTCCTCTCTTCGAAAAGAGCCATTTGTGGCAGTTCTTCAGGGACCACGTTGCGTCATGATAAACCAAACGAGTATGGGAGGACGTACGGAGACCCAAAAGTCGGGTTGTGCTTCGGACAGGTTGATATCCAACTCTTGACCTATGGAGTGAGCAGCGTCTAGTACGCTGATGACGCCTGCTTCTCTGCAAATGGCCACCATCTCTTTCCAGGGAAGCAAGACCCCAGGGTGAGAGATGATGGTATCGATGAGGGCGACGATCTTTCGTTTCCCTGTGACGTCGTCGGTGTTTGTCAGCTGCTTGATATGCGCTTCGAAATCGTGGACGATCTGTGCGTGGGTCGTTGGGAACTGCAGGTTGAACGTCGACACGGTGGGATGAGGTGGAAGGTCTGAGAGATACTTGAGTGTTTGGGACACGGAACCATACGTCGTCGTCGCTGGGCAAACAGGTGAGGTTCGGATGCGACGGGACGGTTCCGGACAGACCTCCGACGAGAATGTCGCCTTCGTTGAAGATGAGGTTGCGTAGGACGGTTGCGAGGCCGTGGGAGGTGTTGTTGACGATGACGCACTCGTCTGTGTCTGCGCCGATGAGCTTCGCGACGCGTTCTCGGACGCGGTCGAGATAGGTGGCGCAATCGAGCCTGATGAACTTGTCTGGATTGGACTCGATCTGGTCGGTCAGGTTGTCGCAAAAGGCGCGGACGGGGCGTGGTAGCGACCCGTAGGAACCTGGGGACAAGTGCAGGGACGAGTGATTTCGGTGAGCAGGAGGATCATACCGTTGTTGAGGTTGACGTAGTTTGGCTCGAATGCAAACAGCGCGCGTGCGTCATGGCCAAACGCTGGCGGGGTCGTCGGAGTGGTGTCCAGAGATTGCCGTGGTGACTTTGTTGCGGTCATACTCGCCAAAGATGTCACCAGTTAAAGGGCTTGTTTCAATTGCGCCATATTCTGAGCAATCACTCGAGGCGAAAAGCTTCCGCGACTGCTCTTCGCAACAAGATCCGCGATGATATTATCTTATCTTATCTCGTATCGGTATCATATATTCCCACTTGGATCATCTTTCCTCTTCCCCTCCATGGCATCCGCCTTCTTCTACGGGACGTTGATGCACCCGAAAATACTGAAGCGAGTGATTGGGCATGATGGGTCGTACCTCCGGATCAGCCCAGCGCTGTTGCTCGTGAGTGCAACCCTGATCTGACGGTCGGCTCACGCGGACGACGTGCAGGACTATACCAGACACAAGATCAATGTAGAGCAGTGTATTGTGGTGCAGCGTTGTCACTCACTCGGATGAGCTGTAGGGCGCAGATTACCCGGGCATCGTTCCCTACTCTCAAAGCCGGGCGATATTCAGCGAGGACCTCGATGCGGGAGAGAGATGCGTGAGGGGGTCGTTGGTGACGGGGCTTTCCGAGGAGGACGTCCGATTGCTGGACGTTTTCGAGGGGGATGTGAGTGCTCCCTGTCCGTGTGGTGGTGGTACTGATCGTGGCAGGAATACACGCGAGAGCTGGTCCTCGTGC
The DNA here is from genome assembly GCA_038089875.1 of Fistulinella prunicolor. Lineage (NCBI taxonomy): Eukaryota > Fungi > Basidiomycota > Agaricomycetes > Boletales > Boletaceae > Fistulinella > Fistulinella prunicolor. The sequence continues at coordinate 203,669 of JBBPLP010000005.1, read as the reverse complement.
ATCCGCTGGGTCCGTCGGTTGCCCTCGACGACTTGGAGGTGGCGGGCGTGGTGCCCCCGGTGGAGGCGCTGTCGAGTGGGATCGAGGTGAACACGTACGTGTGGTGTGAGTCGCTGTCTAGACTGGAATCGCGTCCATGGTCGATCGAAGAGTTCGTGGCGGAGTGTGCGTGGAAATGGATTGGCCCTGGGTTTGAGTACGCAGAGGTGGACAGACGACGGGCGATGGAAGGGCACATTGTTTCGGTCCGTGGCTCCGAGGAATAAATAACCCGCAGTCTGCCGAAGCACACCACACCACTGTCTACATATAAAGACTGCTCGATGTTCTCTCCCTCCCTCTGAATTCAATGTCCCTCTCACATCGCAGTCGCAGAACACGCCTCGACTGGCAAGCATGGTCACGGCTGATCCTCTCCGCCTCCCTTGTCGCCGCCTTTCTTCTCTTCTTTCTCACCACCAGCATCATCGACGAAGCCAGGCATCTCACCCAGCCTTGTCCGTCACCTCCAGGCCCATTAACCTGAAATGAACTGACCCGCCCGTAGCCTTTCCTGACTTTTCTCATTACAAATACATCGAGACGCTTTCTGACGCCCATTTTCCTGTTCGTACGTAACACGCGCCGCCCACAAACGAGCACTTCATCAATACCATCGTACTAGACCCTGACGATGACAAGCGCATCATCGCTGTCGGAGATATCCATGGCATGAACGACTCCCTGAGGTACGTCTGTTACAGCCGTCGTGCAATCCCTCTCATCCGTCCCGCAGCGCATTGCTCGCCGAGATTGCCTACGACCCACGGTCAGACACGCTGATCCACCTGGGCGACCTCGTTCCAAAGGGCAAAAAGGTCACCTCCGATCCTGTCCTAACCTTCATGTCGACGAACCGCATCCTCGGCGTACGCGGCAACAACGACCAGAAAGTCATCGAATGGAGAGCCTGGATAAACTGGATCCGCTCCATTCCCGGCGGTAAACAATGGCTCGAGGACGTCGATGCCAAGTGGTCCCACATCGACGGGGACGAGCCAAACGAAGAATTCGAGACGTGGCTCAAAAAGTCCCACCGGAAATGGAAAGCGTACGTGCCCAAAGGCTGGAAACTCTTGGAGAAACACTACAAGACCGCCAACGACATGTCGCACGACCATTACGACTATCTGATCTCGCTCCCTCTCGTCCTCTACGCACCCACGGCGCACACCTATCTCGTACACGCCGGGGTGCTCCCCACCGACCCCACGCGTAAAAAGAACGACCCCAGGCAACCCCTCTCGCACTGGCCCGCGAAAGCCAAGCCGAAAGACGACGTGCTCGTCCTCCGAGGCCTCCAAGAGCTCGCGCTGCTCAAGGAGATCCCTCAGAACCAGGATCCCTGGGTGTTGATGAACATGCGCAGTCTCTCCAAACACGGCAAGGTCAAGGACGGCAAGAAGGGCACCCCGTGGTCCGAATTGTGGAACGACGTCATGGACAGTTGCTCTGGCTTGTCTGCCATGGATCCATCCGCACGCGCCCATCTACAGTGCTTCCCGTCGATGGTCATGTATGGTCACGCTGCCGCTCGCGATCTCGACGTCAAGCGATGGTCAGTGGGCGTCGACACGGGCTGTGTAGGTCGTCCCATTCCGTCCTTCGCACTGCTTGACGCAAGTTTCCACTAGACATATGGCCGTCGACTGACCGCCGTCGTTCTCGACAACAAATTATTCTCGTCCCAGATTGATCCATCGTTGCAGGACTCCCTCATCCCATTTGGAGATGATGGTATTGCACGCATCGTTAGCGTAAAGTGCCACGTATAACTGGCCTTTTTTCCAAAGACTTGCATTAATCGTAACCTATTTTCGTTCTTCGTTACTAGGGATCGTAGTTAAACTACGCCGTGGATGAGACTGGTGGTTAAATATTGCGGGCTAGTTTAATCCTACAGTAATCTGCTACTTGGTTCAACCCGAGATTTTACAGTCAGATAATAAACTGCAGATTGGTATCCTGACGGGCGTGGATGTGAAATCCGTTCGAGCGGGCCCGAGTGGGAGCATTGACTCACAATAGGATGGGAACTCGAAAACTGCGGTAACCAACGTCAACATGATTCCCACCAGGCCATGTGATAACGTACCTGGGGCTTTTGATCATATTTTTCATTAAGAATCCACCTGAGAACGAAGCAAGGGTTCACAGACGCTAGAAAGGACAGAGATTCAGCGCGCATACCTCATCTCAACGAGGAGTTGTCGGTAGCTCGGGCAAGGGTTTTGCGCTGTACAAGCTCAATACCTGGGAATCCATTCCATATGTGGGGTAAACTTACCCAGTGCTGTCAAAAACGCCTGGCAACAGGGGCGTCAGGGTTATTTTTGGGTATGTAAAATGGAGACCAGTGTGGAGCACGTACGTCGCTCATGGCACCTGTGCTACGCCCTCGGATTTGTGCGTCAGCACTCGTCTGGGAATCCTTGCAACCACTCCAAGAGACCTGGGTCGACGTGAGGACGGCGAGGGCGAGTCAAGTGTATGGAAATACCACGTCCGCAGCGCTCGTTCGCGTCGCTTTCGTGTATTCGTTCGCCCTCTGTGCGCTTCCAGAGGCGACGTGGAGAAGGTCTGATACGCCGCTCATGATACCCCCCATGTCGCGCCTCTCATAAGACATAAAGGTCGAGAATAACCCCTTTGCTGCCCCGGTCGTCACATTGGGTTCCTTGAGCTTGCCTTCGGTAGAATACTGTGCGGTCAGGATTAAAAGGCATGCAGATCAAAGCGGATGTGATCAAACCGTGTATGGGAGATCTAGGAACGGTCATGTTACCACTATGTCATCAAGTATACTGGACCCGTACCGAGTGCCGAGCCAGAGTGGCATGCCTATGGACGAGTGAGCATCAGGATGGGATGTTTCGAGCTGGCTTACATCGAAAATGGCCGTTAGACGACAGCCAGCGGGGAGCCCTCTGACCATAATCATGTGCATGTCCTGCAGTAGCAAGTTTGAGACGCAAACCATCAGATTAGATAGAGCTGACAAACGTCGTCGACGATGTGGGATGTCCACTTGTAGTCCACAGGATAGATGACTGAGCGGCCGCCATGAGTCAGGATTCTAGATCAGACGCAGACATTAGCTTGCCTTCGTCATATCCATCCTCTTCGTCGCCATCCAGATCTTCAGTCTGTCCTCCGTGTCCCGAATCTATCCATATCACTGAGCTTCGCTTTATGGTCATAGAATAGCACATACAGTGGAAGAAAAGGGAGTCGTTGGGTCGGGCGTCCCTTACGAGCCAATGCATGGCATCGAGCTATTCAAACGTGAGGTCGTCGGAAATGCGTCCGGAGTCGCCACGAACCATGTTCTGTCGAGTCGGTTGTTGACGGGGATTGGCGGCATCGTCCGTGAGCATCACCATATCCTCTTCCTTATAGCCGCGTCCTGTTGTCACCGGCATGTCATCAGCAAAGGAAGCGGCCAACGGTAGCACAGACCAACCTAGCAGAAATCTCCTCATGCGACGCACGTCTTCTATGCAACCTTGGAGTGCCTCAGACTGGCCGATATAGTTTATACCAATCTGTTGAAATGGATCGAGCGTTGGCGTGAACATACGGAGGTACGAACGGAAACCATACGAGCAACGCCTTCTTTCGCCCGTTGCATTGCGAGTACTGGAAGGAGGCGGGTTGCGTCTGTCCGCCGGGCGTTGGGTAGAAGTTGTGTTGTGGCCCGGTCGGAGGCATAGGCGGGGGGCCTGGAGGTGCTTGATATCCTGATGCCGAGGGGTACCTCGTGGATCCGCCAGGGGGTCCCGGGGGAGGTGCATATGGTCCCGAGTAGGGATATCCCATGGGCGGGTTTCGAGGCGGGGCATATCCTCCGCTGGAATAATGTGAATGTCCGGAATGACTAGACCACATATCTTGGCTGATCAACGTCTCTTGCAAAGAATTCGGGATGCGGGGAGCGGTGGCGGTACGTTTCAGCAGACGCGCAGCACTTGGCGACTGCCGCATTCGCCCTTTCATCATTGACAATATTATCGCTCATCGTTGACATGATCCTGGACCCTGGACATGAAGACTGCGTATGTCAAAATGAACTCTCATTTGCGACACTTTGATGCGCTCGTATTCCGGTCACGCGAGCCGCCAGACTCCAGGTTTCCCTCCCGCTGAGCCGCTCTCGTTCGCCTGTTGCGTACGGAGGATACCACGCACGATGAAACATCTCCCAATCGTTATCAACTTCCCTCCGGTGGTTTCCTGTAAACCCGCGAAATGAATGAAGTCCCGTCCGGTGATTCTCAGCTTTGATCGGGGATAAACCCATGCCATTCTGGTATGATAGACTCGTGGGTGTCCCATTGGACCATGTAAAGCTGTGGCTGAACCCCTCTCTTTCTGCTGGCAGCACGGACGGGAGTGCTGTTCATCGCGATACCCTATCGCACTCTGTAGGGAAGTGACAGACAGCTGTCGGAACACGATAAAGGTTTTGGATAGCTTCCAGGAGCGAGGCAGCATGCTGCATTTCTAGCGTTGATCTTCAGGTATGTCCCTTCTGTGAATGGCCATTTCACGCTGTCTTTACTGATAATCTCCCCAGAGTTCCAATGACCACGAAGACCTAGCGACGTGAAACCCCTATAACAAACGTTCGGCAACTTGATTTTACTTTGATTCTCCTGATATTGCGCGTATGCGCACGACGCTAAAGGTCACGACATCCTAATAGCTTCGCTCAAACTCGAATACTGTCAACGATCCTGTGCAACTATTTTCGCCGATGCTATCAAACCGGCATTAGTTCCACGACGGTCCGCGGAAACCTTGGACGCGATTGTGGAATGTCATGGGTTACTCAAATTGTCAATACTGTTGGAACCAATATCCAGTAATCGGCCTCGCCTAATACTTGACTTCGTGCCTGCTAGGGAAGTCCCGAGTAGACCGGTTAGCGTGCTCATCCACCGTTATCGGCAGGAGTACGCTTCTTCTGGCGGATCACACATCATCTCCTATCGCGACCGCCGCTTGACTATGCCTACGGAAACGTCTGTTGTGCAGTAAAAACTCCCTAAAAGGCTGCAGAAAACCTATCACTATTCATGGTAAAGCGATTCATACTTTAGGAGTGAGTCTTTTTCGTAGACTAAGAGGATCACATACAAATGAGCTTGAAAATCTTGCAGTGAATTGGAAACCATTACATGATGCCCGCTACCTCGTTCGACGAGTTGACGTATCCGGCTGCAAGAGACTCCCCGCGGACCGTGTCCGGTGATGCACTTTTGGTCATTTCAACGGGTGACGTTTACTCTTTATGCCACGCCTCCATTCATGTGTGCTCATACGCGGGGACCCAAACGTCTCCACGTTTCCCGTCGGTTCAACCCGCTTTTGAGGATATAAATTTGCCTCTCCACCTTTTTCTTCCCCATCATATCATATGTTCTAGCTCTCGCCGTGGTTAGCTATAATGGAAGATGAACCTCTCGTCGCATACATCATGTCTCAATACCTGCTCGACCGCATCAACATACACGATACTATCACACGATTGGTGAGCGACCGTCCTGCCCTATTCTGCATATATCCTCGTGACAGACGTGCTTTCTGCTACAGTCGGCGTATTCTGATTGCAGAGATTTCGAGCGTCTTGGAAACGAGGTCTTTTCCTCCTCTGAGGTTACAGTAGACAACTCGCTCATCACAGACGAAGAACCACGAAGTAAGAATGATAGCCCGCATCGTCGTTGCTCACCATAATAACATCGATCAAGGCAAGTCAGCCAAAGAAGAGGCGGAGTCTTGGGAAAAGTATTTTGAACGGTTCACGGCAGCACAACACATCATGACGTGGGTCCATTCATTATCTCTATCGTCTGACTGAAACAAAATGCTTGCGATAGCTGTGTTCTTGTCAACCTTCCACAGCCTGCCCCGACCTGGAACATTGCGACGCCAAACAAAGCGACGGCGTCTGCGAATGCGCTGGTCACATTCCGACGTGACCGTGCGCGGGGAGAGACGGTCGCTCAGCATGGGGTGAGAACATGTCGTTGCCGATTTGTTGAGATTCTAATACATTTTCCAGAGCTACTACACTTTTGATTTAGTACGACAGGCAGGTGTAGACCCGAGTTTAAACCCTTGGCGAATCTCGCACATGAAAGCCCATCCGTTCTGGTTCAGAGGAAACATTGAAGTGATGAGATGAAGTCAAGCCGATGTCGTTGGTGACATGTGTTTGTTCTATATTAACATCTTGATGGTGTGATTACTATCTGGCATCCTGAGAACGACAGGCGTCCGGAATGAACCTCGCCCTCTGCCTTTGTCAAGACGGAGTTTGTTATTGATGGTTATGATAGATGAAAGCATGAACTGGGTTATGCAGCTGGCCTCCCACAAAATCTCGAACCGAATCGGAGCGGTGCCGATGACTACCTATACTTTGATCCCAGACGGGACCCATGGAGGATCCTGTGAGCATGAGGAGTCAGAAAAAGAAAGGAAGGGTCTCGACCAAGTGGGGATCAGACAGTACATAAAGAGTTTCCTCAGCTCCGAGGAGCGTAGGTAGTCTAACATGCATTGTGACTGCGGCATCATGTCCCCCAAACTGAATGTGGAGGCTCACCTAGAAGGTATGTTTTGACTCGACTTGGTTAGAATGGAGACCTTTTCAATTTGCTGTGTGGCTCAGGGCGCGTTGGCCAACACTCCGCTCTTTGAATGGTCCACGAGGGGTCCTCGTTTCTCTTCAATGGCGTAATTGCTCCGTCTGCCTTTAGCAGCATATCTCACGGCGTGGGCTTAAAACGTTGCCCGCGTGTCCTACATGATCTCGCTCGTGTAAAGAGCCCTCGAGCGTGGTCGACGTGGCCGTTGCATCAGGTGTGGCCCATCGTCCTAGGGCGGCTCGCTCAGAGCTGATTGGCGACCTGGTAAGTTCGGCGCACCGCCTGAAAAATCCCCAGATGGCATCTGGGATCCTGCTAGGACCCGGTCAACCTGTTCTGTCTGATAAAGTAACTGGCATTTTTGATAGTCGCTGCTTTTGGCTGCCTCGTGTTTTATGCCAGCTGCGTTCAGCCCTTCCTTCTCTCCTGATAATCATCCGAGAGGCCACTTCTAATTTCGTCCCCCGCCTCTTCTCCAGTTTCTCTTTCTTCCACTCCAACCCCTACAAGGCAGTTTGGGCAAGGGGCGTCTCACAAGGTCATCCCCATGTCTTCCACAGCTATCGGTACCTTCACCTGTTGGGATGGCTACGACGATTATGAACTGGTAGAAGAGCGGCCCTCTCGTCCCCTCCGTCGTCCCCGACTTGCATCTACATCGATTCCCACCCCCCTGCGGCAAGGTGCCGAGCGCGGCGGTGAGCGTCTACAGACGTCCAGATTGACCACGGGACAAGCCCAACGAGAACAGGAGTACACGTCCCTTGATGAACTATGGACCGCCTTGCGAGAGAGGAAGCATGCTGCTGAAGCCAAGCTTCCTCACAAGGTGAAATCCCTGGAGGCGCCCCAGGCTGGATCGAGCAGCCTATCGCGTTCCATCCCAGAGCAGCATGTTGCCGCCCCTAGGAAGGTCACCCCTCCCAAAGTCAAGCGGAAGAAATCCACGTACGCCACTGCATCGTTCCATGTGTTCTTTGTCCTGATCATGGTGAACGTGCTGTAGGGACTGTGTTTCATTTCGCGAGTCCCGTTCAGGCCGTACGGTACGTACTTCCTTCCATCACGTCCCCGTAATGCTTCCCTTCTTATCTCCGCCCAGATCACGGCGACCTTTGACTTGCCCGGCATAAAGAAAGAGCAGGCGCACGTTAGCTTCCGTTGGAACCACTTGGTCATTACGTGGCAGACAATCAAGATTTCAGAGAAGGAGGAAGGCGGACGACTCGTCAGAGAGCGCGAAGAGAAGAAGTATACACGAACGATACCGCTTCCCGAAGGGACGAAAGTGAGTTGATTCCTGCTTCCCTCATTTCATGAGGTTGATCGTTCTTGGCCAGTTCGAGGAAATACGCGCAGTTATGGACAATCGTCATCTTATCTTGAACTACCCCAACATGCGTACGGTCCGGGTCGAGCCCCGGCACCGGTTACACAGACAAGCTGAGCCCCGTCGTGTTGAACCCACCGTCATCTCTGATGGCGATATCAAATCGAGCGACGACTTTGAAAATGCATCATACCTCAAGTCAACCGACCCTTCACCACACGAAGAGATCACAGAAATCACCACTGATATCTCAGAGTATTAGAAACTGTGCTCACCTCTTTCGGTTGATTGTGTTCTGTTGCAGTCGCTTACCTCAATACCCCCATTCCGTGCCGCTCCCACTCTGAAAAAAATTGTTCTACTACAGGGCGTTTGCATTGTACCCGCGGGCGATGCTTATTTATTCATTCTCTGGAAGTTGTCGACAATGGATCATTGGATGGCCTGTGCTCGTCTCGTGATCCCTTTGTCATGTCCATATCAGCAAATCAAGTTTCAGCACGTAAGATCTCTGGGTCTTCGAACCCTCGGTTGGACACTTGTAAACGATAAGTCTTGATCGAAAACCATTATGATAGTTGTCCCGTACAAAGCAGTCGCAAAATACATATTACATGTCATCCACACTCCACTCGTAGCTCGCTGTTGCTGTCCGTTTTCTCTCATTAATGCGTTGGAACCACTTCTTCTCGAAGCCATTGCCGCGATCTAAAAGTGAAATGCATCAGGATACTCATTAAAGCCAGGAAGATTTAACTTTACCTACTCCATCCCACCTGTGACCCGGTTTTATGCCAAAGCGATTGGGTGGGGGCGGAGGCCCTTGATACTCGGGCTTTTTGGCAACCTTGGATGATTTTTTCTGCGAAATATAACGATCAGAGAAAAAAATGATAACATCTGTCATGATTGAACTGACTGTCAAGAAAGCGGCAGCGGGATCATTCCATCTCTCTTGCGCCCTGAGGTCTTCGTTGAGGTCCTTGTCATCAGCCTGCCGAGAGAACGGCAAGGATCGGTTCTTCTCCAATTGAGCTCTGCGTTTCTCTTCTTCCTCTCGTTGTACGAGTCCCTTGCCCCACTCCATCTTCTGTGCTTCCTTTTCCTGCCGTTCTCTTTTCTTCCGAGCTGCCTCAGCCCGGGCTAGTTTCATGTCGATCTTGCGACCGGTGGCATCACGGTACACAGTCTCCTGCGCGGCTTCCGCCTCCTCTTTCGTCATCTCGACCTGTTTGGCGTTGTTCTTTGATTGCTACAGTCCGGGATCAGACACCGTCTCATACGGGTCAAACGAACGTTACCTTTCGTAGATCCTCAGGGCGAATCAACCCACCCTTCAAAGGTCGTGCGTCCCCCTCCGCCACGACGGCCGGTTGTTCATCCGGCGGAACAGGTGGGCTCTCTTCCCTCTTCAGGCCCTCTCGCACCGTCGCCCATCCCGAACGCTCGTCCGCTTTCCGTTTCTTAAAACTGCGGTCGCTCGCAACAGCAGCCTCGGCTAGTTCTGTTTCTTCTTCTTGTCGCTGTCTTGAGAATTCATCTCCAAAGCCCGCGTCCTCGTCAACAAATGTGGACGGACCAGCGGATGTACTGCCCTCAATCTTGCGCTTCTTCTTCTTGGGCGCAGTTCGGGCCAAAATGGCCTCGGCTTTTGGGCCCGTCATGTACTTCTCCGCAAGGTAGGCCTGCATAGTTTAGACAGGGTGAGTAGTATGAACAAGTCAGGCTGGATTAATTGGCTTAAGCCAATACTGCCATCTGGGCACTCATCACGTGACGCGAATTTTGTGAGTCTAATAGTCGAATGACTCGAATCTAGTAAGTATTCTCTATGGCCCATTCTTGTCCTGACTCCTGATTATGCTTCATAACTAGCATATCGATGCAACAATGTGTTTGGGTTCAGATCCAACCCTGAGCCTCTGCAACCACCCGAACCTGGATCAACGATGTAACCGACATTAGAGTGGGCACAAAAGGGACGAGCAAGAAATGGGGGAATAAAAATTGTGGCTGAAGAACAGTTCTAGCTAGGATTCGGAATCCATACGGACACCGGACACTGTACCCATACCCGTATTCAAGGTTTTATTCCTGTTTTCTGTTGCCCACGATCTTCTCGGGTCTCGAACAAGTTGCCGGAAGGGACCAACTATCCTCGTCATGAATGGTGCCGTGAACTAAGCGGACGAGCGCGCCTGATAAAATAGAAGCGGTAACCACATAGCGAACCTGTGGTCACTCACGGAAACATGACGGTGTATGCGGTTTCTGCTTCCCGGAACGGAACCAAGCACAAGGGCACGCGTGGGCGTGAACTTGAAAGGTGATGGCGATGTGCCTTGAAACTCGACATCTCACCAAAGTGTCGCGTGTGCGGTACTGCGGCTCCCACACAGCCAACGTCGGAATGCTCGACTGAATCGGTCTGACTGGGTCTAAGGGGGTCCGAGCTCGCGAATTTAATGAACGGTACGAATTTCAGAGGACGCCGTGTAGCAGGGATTCCGGCTCCGTCCACCAAGATGTCAAGGGGATCGCCATCGGTTAACACAGAGGCGCGGAGCAAGGTTGTCGCGATTCGAGATGGCCCCCTCGGTCGCTTGGACACTTTGATGCTTTTGCGAGTGGGCGATGTTCGTCCTCCCGCTTGGCGTTGGCGCATATATGCGCGTCCCTTCGGAGCAGTATTACCTGAGACTATTTTTGGGTGCGTCTGAACCGAGCCACGAAGAAACTTCTCGACGGTGATAATGTTTTCGGAGGACACTTTCGGAGTGGGAGGGTCTGAGAACTCTGGGAGCACAGGAGAGGACGTTGCCGGTTCCGATAGTGCGATCTCTGGTATCAGTGCCGAGTTGAGTCCATCATTGACTTGGTTGAGGGACGCATCGGTCTCCACGTCTTGAACATTGACCCGTAGTCTCCTTCGTTTCTTCCTGAACTGATAGGGGTCAATAGATAATAAACATATATACGGCCTGTATCGTACCACGAATTCGTTCGTATCGTTCTGCATTAGTGGTGGAATGTCGTTATCATAAGCGAGCGTCGATGTTTCATCCATCCTCTGGATCAGTGTACTTGATCATGCGGCGGTGCGTTCAGTAAGCTTATGACGGATGTGGCGGTGCGCAGAGTCATTTGGACACGGCGAACTGGCCGATACGATGCGAATGTCTCTGTCATCGCATGGTCGCCTGCGTTAAACGGTCATGTTATCCCGCATTCCATGACACCATGTCGTTCACGGAAGAGGCTCTGCATATTAGGCTATGCAGAGTCTCAGCAGATATTTAATCCCGGTGTTCTTCGTGCTTCTCGCATTCCAAGACCTCTTGACAACTTCCTTCGCCCCACATGAAATTTACTCTCGCCGCCCTCATTGCCTCTGCTGCTGCCCTGGTCAGTGCTATGCCGCAACCTCGTCAAAGCTGCGCCGAAGCCTCCCAATATGGTGATTTGGGTGTCTCTCCGACCAACGTCACGGCCGGCGACGTGAGTGACAGCTTTTTGTCTCCCTGGCCAATCCATAGCTAATGATCGTACGACGCCAGACCTTGACGATCACGGCTAACTTTAATTGCGCCATCAACTACTTTGGCAACATCCCCGCATACACCGACTACTATATCGTGGTCCCCGAAAACAACAACGGTCATGAGCCTCCCATCCTCTTGGCTCGTCGTACCCTCGCGTCTGGCAGCATCTCCGACTCGTTCACCGTCCAGGTACCATCATTCATTGTCACTAGCGTGGATCACCGCGTTTTCTGACGTTTCCCTTTTCTTAGGTTCCCGACGCGTATTACTTTGCAGGTGCCGGGTATTCGGTGATTTTGGACACTACTTACCCTGTCAGCGGTACCAATGGTACTTCTTACTATGTTGTTGGTGGCGTTTATGCCGGGATTACCATTAACGTCTGAGGATGTTTCAGCTTTCGTGCATGTCAGTCATTGGACTATTTACTCTTTGGGCATGGACTTTGCAGCACGACAAATTTTGATACCCGTTTCCTATACTTAATTTTAGCGTCTAAACGGACAAATACATCATGTTGGGTAGTGGGTCATCCGTCGGCACGGCCAGTTTGGAAATAAGATCCGTCTGACGAGCCGTTCACACAACGGCTTGCTTCCCCGGAGGTGCAGTGCTAACTTTTCAGTGCAGGCAACCTCATCTTGGGCATCCGACACATTGCCCGTCGGCATCACAATGTAGTTGTTCGATGACCGGGTGAGTAATACTACATCCTGTGTCATGTTTCTTTCCAGCCATCTTTCATTATGGTGCATTTCGAACGGGCAACCTCCGTGACCTTGAACTTTTTCCCCACTCAAGTAAGCACGCTGTGGCACTTTCTACACAGGTTAAAACTCCTACCAATAGACTTACTGTATCCCTTACTCTAAGTATCGTTGACAGTACCGAGGCTGGCTGTAAGCCCGGTGGCTTACCTAGGTCCCGTAACTATACCGTCTGCAATACTGAATGCTAGTCATTGATCAGTATTCTGCCTTTTGACGGTGTAACGACTAAGCGTGCGACGGGCTGGTCCTCAGTTACACTGGCATTGTCATGATTTCTAAGTATGATGTTGGTCCCATTAAGTACATCTCCATATCTAGTCCTGATAAGAAGTCCTTTCCCCACTAAAAACGGTGTGGTCGCGGCATGAAGCAATTGGTCAGGTACAACGCAATAAACATGATTTTAGCACTAACCCCAATTGCTTGTCGTTCCTAGGCATTGTGCAGGGTCACCAGCTGAGCCTTCAACCTTTTCAGCTCCGCAACTGCAGCGTCGATGTCACCCCTTTCTGCCTGGCTTTCCTTTAGCATGCGGACGTGATTACCCTGTTCGAGGATCTTGGCTTCTAGAACGATAGCCTCTGGCGATTTCGGCCCATTCACTGCACCATCCGCCTTTCCGCCGGGGTTGGCAGCCTTCTTTCCCTTGCGTTTAGGAACAGGGGCTTCCTCCTTCTGTCCGTCACTTCCACTGAACCTGGCCTTCCACACTTGCTCCATCTTCTCGTCAATGTTCTTAAACAGATGATCCGGCTTCCCGATCCGATGTCCCGCCAAGATGTCCGTGGAAAACACCGTGGGTACGGTCCGTGCTGGCGCGTTGAGTTGTTGTAAGATAGCCTCCGACGTCGTGGGCATGAACGGATAGATTAAGACAGACAATACATAGATCAAGTTCACTGCGCGCGAGACGACCTGGGCGCAGCGTTTGGGACTTTCTGTCATTAATGCCTTGTTTAGTCCGGAAGCTTGGAGGTATCCATTGCCGCGATTAGATATGAGCATGACTGTCTGCAGGCCAAGGCGAAGCTTTACGCTCTCCATCGCGTCTATATATTCTTTGAGGAGATTGTTGACTTCGGAGATGAACTCGCTATCAAGAGCGTCGTTGGGGGACAATTCTCCAGTGGTATCATCATTCTCAGGTATGACGCCGTCATACTGCGATGCCACGAATTTCAAGGTGCGGTTAACAAAGTTTCCGAAGCTGTCGAGGTGTCAGTGAAGTTCCACATCGTAAGACGGGAGGGGAAATATACTTTTTGAGTAAAACATTGTTGTTAGCTGCGATCTGAGAGACAGTAAGTAGTGAATCGGGCTCAAGTGAGAAACTATGACTTACGCAATCCGCCCAAGAAAACATAGCATCTGCAGTTTCAGGTCTAGTAGCGAGCAGATAATATCGCCAGACCGATGCTGGAACGCCAGTCTCCTTGGCCGCAGGTCCGAACACACCACGACCCTTACTCTTTGAGAATTTTCCGCCCTCGTAATTAAGGTATTCTATCAAAGTCTTTGTTGATTACTCAATAGCAATGTGGAAGATGCTCTCACCTGTTGTCGATACGTGATGAAGCGTTGTCCATTTTCTGCCGTCGGCAAGAAGCATCGCAGGGAAATAGATGGTATGGAAGTAAACGTTGTCTTTGCCCATGAACTGGTACAACTTAACATTCTCAGGATTAAACCACCACTGTTGCCAATCAGGGGTGTAGGCAGCGGTTATGCTCGGGTAACCGATAACGGCGTCGAACTACCGGAACAACGTTCAGCCCCTAGCGTAAAATATTGGTATAAACCACGGTACGGACCCATACATCTAGAAGAACTGTCAAGGTCCCGAATGCGTGAGGCAGATGTAGCTCTTACAAAGGACTTTGCCAACCATCTCTTTGTCGTCATCTCTACCAAGCGGTGGAATGGGGACACCCCAAGTCAGATCGCGAGTAACGGGCGTGGGTCGCAAGCCGCCCCTCAAGCGTGCATCAACAATCTCTCCATCGGTGTTGATCGTCGCATTAGGTGACCATTTGCCATTTCTGTACGATGTTTTAATCCATTCTTCTAGTTGGGGTTGTGCCTTGTCAAGTCTGAAGTACATATGAGAAGAGGAGCGAGTGATGACTTTATGTGTTTTGTCGATTAGACATCTGGGTTCGAGAAGATCTATGGCATCAAGCGTGCGCGCACAACCGTCGCATTGGTCACCCCGAGCGTCCTACAAATACTCGCTCAATGTGGCCTTTATAAGGGGTCTATGGGTCTGCTTACGGGAAAATTGCAATGTGGACATATGCCTTCAACATATCGATCGGCCAGGAACCTAAATCTCGGTTGATACAGAATAATGACTTGGATACCCTTACTTACTTTTGGCAACCTTCACAGTAAGTTTGATCTCTCACTTGCTTTTCGAGATAATCATGCTTGCCGAGGTTAAGGTATATTGATTGGCATACTCTAAGGTAAATAGGTTATTGATGTGCGTTGAAGAGCAGAGGCAAGGAGAGGAATAGAATTACTCAGTATGCTGAGGTGTGGGGGTGCGTCCAAAAAGGTCAAACCTGTTCAGAGTCGTTTTAGTAAGCGAGCAGGAAGAAGGACAGGTTGCGACATGCCCGATGTCAAACCACTCGTAGGTCTCTTTATGTAGTGCATGATATTTATCACAAAGCTCCTTGGGTGTAATGCCTTCCTTTATTGCCGCTGTTTCGGTTGCTGTCCCATATTCATCTGTTCCACAGATATAAAGGGTCCGGCGATTGCGAGTCCCTGTAATCAAGTTGTGGCATACACTCAGGCATGGAGTAGTGTACACTCACGGCTATATCTATCAGAATAGCGGCTTGTCAGACTGGCGAGCCCACGAATCGGAAATTGATGGCACAGGATACCTACCTACTAAAGACGTCAGCACTGAGGACGCTTCCAATGATATTTCCTGTCAAAGGCATCAAAAGAGGCCGACCACGCAAGCATGGAGACAAACCTAAGTGGGGAACGTTATTGCAGTAAGGTAAAGCAGAGGTGATCAGTATATTTGTTTCTCCTTCCTTTGGCAATCTAGTTGATGGATGACACTGAGATGCGTATGACTTGGGGTACAAAAGCCGCTCTTACATTTTGGATTGCCCAGGATCGGGGATCAGTCTGAGAACTTGTTCTCTGACTGTTGTGGTCATCGTGTGCGGTTGAGATATCACAGATCAGGCGTGTTGATGTGACTTGGGCGCAGAGCGGCGGCAGTGATCTTGAGTGACTCGAAGATGACTAATCAGCTATAACGACACAGTGACAGTGGCATTAGCCTCCGAATCGTATCCAATGTTCAGATCGATATTTCCGAGTTCAGGTTGCGTTTATTCCCAAGAACCCATCGTTTACTAATAGCAACCCATTCTAGGGAAGATACCAAAGATAGCCCCAAAGCTCGAAGTCGAATGGTCCCTTTTATGGGGCACAAGACGGTCGTACTAGCACTTCGGGTGACAAAGCTGATAAGGTGTTCTCATACGCTCTTCCTTTGGCTAATTCAACTCGGCCATGTTGCAACCCATTATTCTCGTCAGCGACCAAGGGAGTCGAATTTACGGGCTGTGCCATGGCGTCGTTGTAACCTGAGAGCAGTGTCTCAAGATTTCATTGATGGGTCGTGTGACCTCTAAGAAAAGATTAGGGCTGCGTGCCAAGTAAATGTGGTAGGTGTCGTACACACGTAACTTTCAGTCTTACTAATTTCGGTGAGTCGTGTGTATCGCATGTTCCCACTTTATAAAGTCGCGTAGCGCGCGGGAGTCACTTGCAGTCCCCTCAAGTACGTGGTTGTTCTGGAACACCCAAGCTGATTGCTGCAATGCCGCTGGATAGAATCATCACAGACCCCATTATATCTACAGAGAATGCTGCCTTCACTCCTTCCCGCTCTTGCCCCCCTTCGGGACTCCCTCTCACTTCCGACGATGCTATCTTGTCACTGGAAAGGGACCCACTGATCGGCGCTCCTAAACCCAAGAAACCATTCTTCCGCGCTCGTCCATTATGGTATTCTTCTCTGTGCATAAACTCGTCGCGCGAATTGACCCTTGTTCAGGCTGGTTCCGTTTGCATTGATAACCTCTATCATAGTGAGTAGGACACCCTACCCCAAAGTGCCCCGTCTGAAATTCATTTGCATTGGTCCAGCGTGGAATGACGCTCGCGCCTCGTGTCGAGGTGTTTACTGAGCTCTCGTGCAGACAGCTTCATGATCGCTACAACCACACTTTTACCCCCGGGCTACGAGGCACTCTTGTTCATCAAGAGATCGACGCCAGTCCAAGATTCATTCCCTTGTATTTACCTTCTATGCCACAACCAGTACAATCTTGGAGAGAGTCCAAAGGCGATGGCGATAGTGAAGGCGATGATCCTCGCGTAATCCCTGGAAAGAAGTGTGTTTCAGATCCTGATGTACAGGCTGGCGCTGTCCGACTCCAAACTATCATGACGACCATCATGGGTACACTTTCAGCCCTCACTACCGGTTGGTGGGGTCACTTCGGGGAACGTCACGGTCGTACCTCTGTCCTTGCGATATCTACGCTTGGTTTATTCCTCACGTATGTAACTCTCCCCAGAACGTGAATTTCCACGTCTGATCATGGTGCCCAGGGATCTTACCTTTATCCTTGTCTCCACACCTCACAACCCTCTCGCTACGCATTCCCACAAGCTTCTTATCTTGGCCCCAATCATCGAGGGCTTACTAGGAGGATGGTCGTCGCTTACTGGTGCCACTACCGCTTACATTGCTGATTGCACATCTCCCGGTTCCCGTGCGACCATCTTTGCACGTTTTACTGGCGTGTTGTATGCCGGCTTGGCACTTGGGCCAATAATAGGTGCATGGCTCATCAAAAACCCGGTACCTTTTCTGAGAGTCGGACAAGGTGGATTTTCTACGTTCATGATGGTATTTGCACTAATGCTGGGAGCTAGCTGGTCATCCATTACAAAGTGTTAATTCTGTCTTTTGGGTTGCCATCTGTGGTTCTTTCCTAAATCTTCTGCTTGTGCTCTTCGCATTTCCAGAGTCCCTTCCTGCATCGCGTAGGGCGATGAACAGAAAAGGCAAGAATCGTGCGATAGAAGGTGACGAAATCGAGACTAACCGTAAGTTCTTTACCTCGTATAAGACACATCTAATTAATTCTCCTAGCAGAGAAGGACAGCCATACTTGGGTGGTCGTTCGCATCGTCAAGAGTTTCATATCTCCTCTCGCCACGTTCTTGCCAACTGATGTTCCAGTGGCCCACCCCGTTGGAATGTCTACCCAGCCACCTACCCGCAAGGATTGGAGCCTAACATTTCTTGCGTTGTCTATCTTCGTTTATAGCCTTGCTTCGGGCATCTTCCAAGTCAAGTATCTCTATGCTGAACATATCTACGACTGGGCCGCGGAACAGTTGAGTTACTATGTCTCGTTCATGGGTGCTGTCCGTGCTGTCTATCTTCTCGTCCTCCTCCCGTGTGAGTCACTAGATGATTTCTGCAACCTGTACTGACGGAAAGTGCAGTCCTTCTGGCTACATTCAAACCCGTTCGGGAAGCAGTGTCGTCAGCTGTCTCGACGCAACCCAACACCGATGGTCGTAAGGGAAAACCCAAACCCACGAAAAGTCGTCTCCTTTCTGAAATCCGCTTCGACGTTTTTGTCATTCGGTACTCGATGTTCGTCGAATTCTGCTCCCACGCACTCGTCGTTTTCGCTCCACTTCCCTTGAACGGCGTCACGTCCACATGGTGGTCACAATTCATGTTTGTCGGGGCGACCTCGTTGGGATGCAGTGGTGCCGGGGTGATGCCCGCCACTCAAAGCCTAGCTCTATCTACTTTGCAATGTCGCAAGTTGGTGGAGAAAGAGGGAACGACTCGATTGCAAGGTGCTACGGAGAGGGACAACGTGGAACAAGACGTAGAACCCGAGTCAGGGAAATTGTTCGCTGCAATTGCTGTTCTTCAAGCGGTCAGCCAAGCTATCCTGGGGGTATGTCGCTACTTTCACTTGGAGGACCTGGTCTCTAATCGATCCCGTTAGCCCATCACGTTCGCAGTGATATATAGCAATACCGTCGCTGCGTACCCCAAGGCAGTCTTTGCGACGGCTGCGGCTCTCGTCATGGTTGCTGTCGCCCTCACCGTATTTGTTAGACCTGATCTATCTATGAAGAACAACCGGAGGAAGGTGAAATCTGGCATGACGTCTGGCAGGTGCAAGGCGGAAGGGGCCAGGGGACGCTCCAGAGCGAGCAAAGACCTCCGGGGTGGCTCGGCAGGTGTTTCGTATGGTGCTACGAGAAATGATCAAAGTGTCTCAAGTGCAAGCGCAAGCACGGTTGCTGGTACATCTGGGCACGCGTGAGACGTATCTGGTTTACATGCATGTGATGTCATAGTAAAGGAGATGGTAGTATGCATATCCACATTCACTAATTATAATGCACTCTATGTATACTTCTAGATTATACCAATTCTATTCTGCTGACTTGCTGAGGTCTTTGCTTCTTCGGACTTTGCAAACACCTACATAAGAAAGTAAAATGTCTCGAAATTGCATGTGCTAGTGCAACAAGTGATATGCTAACGTGATACCGTCCACAATATACATAGCTACGCATCATGGGGGTAACAGATACGTTAGTTTTACATCCACCGGCTCTCGCCCAGCGTTCATCGAGAACTAGATCCCCCGTAGCCAGTGCTCGTTCTGAGAGACCCTAAATTGGAAGGCCCTTCCCTCCTGTCCCCATCACCATAAAAGCTCGCTCGACGCCGCGCGGTCCTGAAACGGGCGTCCGAGCGTTCCCAGTCATACGCTTGTGGGACGGACTGGCTCCGATTGAGCAGACTGCCTCCCAGGGCGCCAAGAGCAGCGCCCGTCCAGAACCCAGGGCGCCAGCCCTCGGCGGAAGACGGATCTTTTGTATAAGGCGGAGGAGGGCCCTGGAAATCACCAGGGAAGGACCCATATCCGGGTCGCCGGTCACCATCAGGACCGGGGTACGTCGGCGGAGGGACCCTCTGAGTGTTCCCCGTCGGGGGGTAGCTCCGACGCAGGCAAGAGTACACCAGATTGTAGGAGATGAAGACCAGGACGGCGAACCAGACGACCATGAAGAGGATGCCGGACATGTCTAAATCTGAAGCCGCTCGGTGAGTCCGCAGACTTGCGCAGGTAGATAGACATGTTCGTCTCGGGACGTACTGCTGAAGAAGTTGGGTACGCCAAAGGACGGCCAGTCCAAGGTATCATCCCTGAGTGAATGAGGAAGTTGTACAAGGTGGTACTCGAGGGAGCAGGACCCTGTACAATGCCAGTCAGAGGTGAACATTGCAGAAAGACCACGAGGGAGCACTGCGACGACGGACCTTTCATCACATATGGATCTCCTGGACCGTTCCACCCCTCACACGAGACCTCTACCTTGCCGAAGCGGAGAGAGGAAGGCAGATCTGCCTCACACTGTCATTCATAATGGCCTCAGGTGGAATATCAGAGCCGTTCGGTCTTGTTAGTACTTGCCTTCCAGTCGACGTGGATCCCTGAGCCACCGATATTCCTACAACGCACAACCTCAGGCTGGTACGTGGCGCAAGGTTTCCCAAGGCATACCAACTGAGCAATCGGGGTGGTCCTTCTAGCGGCGGTGAGGGAGTCTTTGTAAAAAGTGATTGCAGGAATCTTCTCCAGAGCTATTCGAGACATGTTATACAGACGCTGGCCTGGACCGTTGTACGCGCTGTGGTACAACAAGTGGACGGTATGCGTCCTTCGGAGTGGGTGCCAACTTCTGTTGCCGTTAATGGATTTGTATATACACACGCTTCATAAGCCTACTACTAACCCTCACGCAGGGCATCCAGCGCAGATTCCTCCGCTACAACCCCAGCAGCTGACGACGCCGACCCCAAACATTCGTAGCACAAGCGTTACAATGCTAACAACCCCCTCTCCCAGCACGAAGCCACTGGCGATGACGATCAGACGGATGTCCGCTCCACCGGACTTCGCAACCTTTCGGTGGTACCAGTACTCTATCAGTCCACCGATCAAACGTGCCAATGAAAAGGATGGTGTATTCAGGAACCCGATCGCAAACGCGACGCCAGATGGGATCCACCTTGCATATGGCAGCCCACGCTGAACAGCCGTGATCTTGACGCCAGTAATAACGGAAAACAGCAGAGCGAACAGCAGCATGAACGAGCCAGTGTTTTCTGGTAGTTGCCCGTTACCTGTTCCCCCGCATGTCAATGGCAGCGCAAGGCCCCAGATAACTTCCCTGTGACTCACGGAGTAGACGCGCAAGGCTGAGCCATACATATGCAGTCGGAGCCGGGAAGGAAGGACCGGGTATGCTGTAAGCCCTCTGATAAAGGTTATAGGCAGATGCGGACACTATGATGGATAACGACGACCCAATCAATTGACCATAGAATTGAGCTCTTGGCGAGGCGTGAATAAGATGGCCGGTCTTCAGGTCTTGCATGAGGTCCCCAGCTCTAGACGAATGTCTCAGATAGGGAAATCCGCGCACCAAGTTAAACTTACTGCTGTGCGCCTGCCTCAGCCACCCCACCTGCGATGATGTTCGCCACAACATTTCCAGGTTGTATCCAAGCGAATAGAAGTTGTGAGATTTTACCCAATCCGCTCACGGGGTTTAAATCGGTCTCTCCCAATGCTCGAACCCTAGTAGAGGTTAAAGAAGAACACCACAAAATGCAGTCCACATACCCAAAGATACTCAACAAACCACCGACAGCGAACCCTATCAGCGTTGCCCATGGCTTGATCCCCTCGTTCCCAAAAACCACCCAGACTAATAAAGTCCCTATTGTCACACTCATTACGAGACCGCTCAATACCCATCGAGTTGGGACAAGCCTATCTGGTGTCTCGACGTCGCGGTCTCCCTCCGTTGACATGTCTCCATCCTTTGCGGCGACCTTGGCGAGAAGCGATTGGAGGACTGGGAGGAGGGAGACCAAAGAATCTGCACACATGATTGCAAGAGAAACCCAAAGAATCCACCCTCTGGCACCTGTAGACATGTCACCAACTGGTCCTGGTGCCCACCCCGCGCGCTTAGAGAGCGGGGATAAAAAACCCCAACCAACAAGCATACCCTATACGATACTGAGATTTCAATTCGATCCAATCTTCAGGAGACATATTACCCACCAGGTTCATGCTCAAGGTTGTAGGGAAACCCATGATAATGCCTAGTCGGAGTGAGGACCTGGAGTGCTTTGCATCCAAAAATAAACCCATACCTTGGCCAATGTACGACAGACTGGGGGTAAATGACCATAACCATTCGCGAGCAAGGTATTTTCCGAAAAGTGGTACAGAAAAAACGATCGGAAAGAAATATGCTGCGAGCTGGGCACACATGAGAAATGCCAAATGAACACTGGGTGAACTGACTGTCATGATACCAGAAGCCAAAAAGCTCAAGGTGAGATCCATCCAACCTTCTTGCTGAACAAGTTCGCGTTCGTCGACACCGTCCGTTTCATCTACAATATCTTGTGCGTCTATACTTACATCGTCGATGTGGGCGGCGTGACTGACTACATCTTCCGTATCGAGTGATCTATATCCGGAACGACGGTGTAGTGACACATCAGGAGGCGGAAGCTGATGAAGAACTGAAATTAGTTGTGCTGTCGCAGTTCCGGAAGGAAATGCGAGTTGCTCTTCGACGATCTACGTGACGCGTCAACATGATCAGAACACGATCAGCCATACAAGAGTACGAGAGAAGATATACGGACCACTTGCTTTCGGATAGGAGGCGACAGAAATACCCCGAAAAAGGCAACTGAGCATGACCAACCGACAGCTGCGGCCCAGGAGAGGAAGATTGGGGGACTGCCATCTTGTTCTTCATCAAGTAGACTGAGAGCTGGAAGTATGCCGACAAACCCAGCTGCCAGTGGCATCTGATACGAGTTTCAGGAAAGATTGTCAGGGGGTTCGAACAGCAAATACTCACAGTCCCTGTAGCAACCGCGGTCGTTTGTACCACGATAATTTCCTGGGGAGACAGTGGGGCCGGAAGCATTTTGGAGACCAGAAAGCCAATGAGGGCTGATTGCAATGACATCCTTGTTTAGTTTTGTTGAGAACCTTTGTTCTGAACCTGTAACTTCGAAGAATGGCGTACATGCTAATCCATCCCGTCTGAAGACCGAAATAAAGATTGGTGAAACATAGTAAACAACCGATGAGAAGCCCGATTGTCACTGCAGAGAACTGCGAATATGTGTTGCAAGCCGAATGAATGTATATGGAACTACATACTGTAAACTCCGGCTGAGTCGATTGTTGCCCGACAAGGTTGCTATCGCCATGAAGACGTGACCTCAAGGAGAATAGTTCAGAAATGAGCTGATCCGGAGATGTGAGAAATGGCTTTACTACCTGATCCATTGTCTGAGGACCATGCCAGGCATGCGCGGGGTAGAACGCTCACAAGTGCTAAACAATCCCCAGTCACTATGCGACCACAAACTGAAAGACAAAGCCAGTCTGAGTGAGCGTCGGAACTAAAATGAGTGGTCCGAAATTTGTTAGTATGGCAGTGCCCCTGTCTAGTGGCAGTGCTTTTCCACGTGACTGTTATTAAGTAATCTGTGCCGATATTGCCGTGTTAATCCAACACGGAATCCCCTTGTCCCTGCCACCGACGGCGACGACGACCAGCACGTCGAACTCATCGTCGACGATAACGGAGGCTCTCCCCGACTCATCACTGTCGCTTCTCTCCGATTTTATGGGTCGCAGTAACATCCAACTTTTCAGTCGGTGTTTCTGATTCGCCACTTCCTTCCGTGTCGTCGCTATGGATGGCATGGATTCTTCATATGAACATGTCAATGCAGTCGCGGGCCCGTCTTCCGTCACGCAGGATCATCCTGTCATCTTCCTACCGCCTTCAACGGGTATGTATTTGCGTCTCAGCGTAAAACTCACTTGATTGTCCTCCCGAATAGCTCCTCTTGAACCTCAAGGTTTCCTTGCCAGCACCCAGGATCTTCTGGCCCGCTTCCGCCTACATGCCGCGTATGACAAGCATGTTCGCCTTTCTTTTGACTCGTCCGTTACCTCGCTCCCCGCTTCCGTGCACTCAAATCTTCCTCTCCCACCCGACCAAGATGAGAAGAAAAAGAAAAATTCTTACCGTCATCTCATCAAAAGTCTCCCTGGAAAGCACTCCATGAAAAAGGATGATTATCTGGTCGCCATCATGCAGGCCCCCCCAAAGCAGCACATACCCATAGTCCAGTTTGATGCGAAAACACAGAAGGAAGCGTTCACTGTCTCTGCCGAAGGGCTTAAAGGGGTTGGTCCTGTCTACGCCGGACATTATTCCAACCATTCTCACTCTCTTTTCGCAGTGGAATGCGGGTGCCCTCATACTCGAATCCGCCCAAGCTCGGGAAGATCGCAAAAAGCGCGTTAGTATCATCCATTCATCGCTGTAATCAAACCACGTGTCTTACCATCTACTCAATTTTCATAGAAAGAACTAAAAAAGCTTGCCCGTGCTCAAGCACAAGGACTTACCCCAGGACCGTTACCTGGGACACCAACTGCTCTTCCCCAACCCCAACCTGTTCCCTCGCATCCAACGATCCCTTCCGCTCAACAACCGCCTGGTGCATCACAGCCGTCGCAGGCAAAGCCACGAGTCGTATCCGTAACGATTCCTCCCCCTGGGTCAGTTGGTCAGTCAACATCCACCCCCACGAGCGCCACGCCACGTTCAGCCGTGCAAACGGCCGCACCGCCTCAACGGACCAACGTCACCGCCCCCAGTAGAGGTCAGAAACGCGAACTCGAGGATGGCTTGATAGAGCCACCAACACCAACCTCACTCTCCCCCAATGTACCCATTGGTGTCGTAGGTGCTCGTGCGGGTGTAGGTAGTGCGCGGCCACGTCCCATAAAGAAACCGCGAATGGTATGTCCATCATTAATTTACCCACCTCTACGTGATTCTCCCACTATTCCCCCGCCCGTGCGGTGGATCTACCTAGAACTCACATCCTTTTCTGTAGGATATACAAGGCCCGTCCAGAGAAGTTCTGGTGCAACAACCTACTCCACAAGCCTCATAGTCCCGTCCTGTTACTTCACCTTCGTGATTTCCCCGACTTCCCACGTGGACCGTCGTGACTTGGCATGCCAGCAGGCTTACAATCGCCACAAATACATTTACCATAATACATCCTGCAGCTCCCAGCTACATGGTAGGGCTGGGACATGCCCCATCATGATGTCTATTGTGGCATTGTTTTTACACGCAGTGACCTAAACTAATAAGAGAGATACCAGGTTGGCGCCGCCCACGTACACTCAGCTGTTGTACAATCCCTGTTCAGCCTTCAGTATCATCCACTCTCTTACGTCTCTCGTTTGCCGACGACCATCCCTTGTTTTATTTGTGTTTTTACGCACTGGCATTGACAGTTTTCGCCGTTGACACAGACCTGTTGAGCCACATTTAAAGCTCGCATTCCCATTCGATTTCACTATCATGTCATACATGGGATCCCATCATGCATTATCATTTACGACTATCTTCTCTTAATGATATACACTGGAAGACGTGAAGTATCTCCTTGAAATGAGATTCGAAACTCTTGGCAAAAGTCTAACCTGACCTCAGTGGGAAGAAGGTTCCCAGCGATTTGGATGATTCGGGTGTACATCAGCCAACATAAAACTTCGTCACATCGTCGATTTATCGTAGTAATGATAGGTAAACTGGTTTGAATGGATGACACGCGGCGAGGAGCAAATTGAGGAGGTCCGGCTTGTACCAGTCCCGGAATTGGACCTGAATATTAAAACATATGCTTGAATGTCCAAAGGTGATGGACGAGGAAAAACTCAGAATGTTTAAGATCTATTTCCCAATCTGTCACAGAAATATTTCGGCTCCTGATGGCCGGTCCAGTCAAACCGGTTACTGTTCATTCTTGCCTGAAATGTATTGTGATAACGCGTACTGTTGCAAACCATGGTGTATTTCCGAAAATCTAGTTTCTTCTGCCAAAATGGTTCCAATACTAGCCCGATAACATTGAGTAAGAAAAGACGGGAGTTCATTGTTGGGAGAATCAGGTTCAAACGTCAAAAGCTGATGATTATATCAATCCGTCACTGTAGAGATTGTAAAGCATATCACCCGCGTATCAAAATCTAATCCATCGATCCCAAAATCCCAGGGTCCCATTAGTCTCTGATGCCCATTTATCGATTCCAAGCAGCCGCACAACGAGATTGTACAGCTCGACGTTCTGGAATGGTGGAAGTATATATTCTTGGGCCTGCTCGTTTTCATCTTGGAGTCGTTTCCTCACGTTCTCGGCAAACGGCCCTTGAGAAATGAAGACTGCACGCATAGAATGCTCGTCGTTATCATACCCATGGTTCTGTGGTAGCGGACATGTCAGTTACATAGGAAGGGCACGTGACATGGGAATGTGAATATACCCCAATTGACATTAGACTCCCATTTTCCACACGGTCCGTCAAGGCATGACCTATTCTGGGGATGACCCATATAGGTGCAAGACGCCGACTGAAGGAATAGTGGTATCGTTCGGGCATCGTTGGCAGTCTGGTTCTTCCGTTGGAGGTATTGTGGGTGTATGTGTCTGTGGTATACACATCGAATTTTCCTGATCCAGAAGCAACGAGAAGACGAGACAAGGCTTCAGTGACATCAATACCAGGTTTAAACCATAGGCCCATTGACGGCCAGCCTGGGTTAAACGACCAACAGGATCGAACAAGTTTGTTTGGTTATGGCCGAATGAACTGACCGTCGACATGTCGAATACCTGCACAGGCTGGCCAACCTTGGTCCTTTGTATCTTGCTCATGACATAGGATGTCATCCATATACACCAGCTCCCATGAGCTAGTGTCTTCCATTCCATGATCGCTTACGAACAATATGTCCACAATATGGGACAAGTTGCGTTCGTTGTGTAGACTGTGCACAAGAGTATGGGCGAAATTTGAAATCGCTGGAAGAGTTTTCTAGGGAGATCTCAATATGACGGCAACACGAGACAAAAAGGTACCCGCGTTCACAAGCTCAGACTCGGGCCCAGCTGCATGGCCAGCCCGATCGAGCATAGGCTCATAGACTAAGTCCACCGAAGCCAGTCAAGTGAGAGTCAGTAGAAGGGGCGCGACAAGAGGAATAAGCGTCGCCCACCTAGAATCAGCCGCGGCCTTCGTTCTAAAGGGAGATCTATCCATTCTAGTACCTGGGTGATCTTTTTCTCGGACGAATGGCGTGACTAGTGCATGGAGAGACTGGATATCAGAACAACAGCGACGCCCGGAATAAGCCACTAACCATGAATGGTACTTGATACTTGGGCATATTACCTGAGGTTGTCATTAACGGACCTGGCCTAAATGATAGAGAAGCAATGCATAGCGGAGCAAGAGTGAGAATCAACTCCAAGGTTAAAGTGCGACAGGGAAAGACAAACTTACCACATAATGTTCGCGGAATAGAGCCCAGCTCTTTCTGCAGTTTCCCATATCTAAACAAAACAGCAGATATCAGCATAAAAAAAGGAGTGAAGATCGTCCATTTGCACGCTTCAGCAGGTCCAGAAACTGACTCACAGGCTCACCAAGCCACCATTGAGATTCATCTACTCCCGGCTGAAAACCTGAATTATAATGTGGAACATGGAAATCCTGTGGGAAATTATGTTCAGCCCACTGAATTAGATGTTGACCTCCAATTTGCGAATGGTTAAGATCGATAGTCCAGTTTGAAGGGAATGAGAGAAAAAATCAATGTAACCGCACACGCACATTTGCAATGATCCCATGTGATTCGGCATGCAAACCAGTCCTACGTTGCATGCATTTCGTGGCAATGAAAAGCAGGAGACCAGACAGAGAGTGAATGAATCAGCATGTAAACAGGAGCGGAAGAATAACCGTACAAGAGCGTCCAGTGATTACTAGGCATGGTTAGTCTGAATAGTAATAATTATTAAGGTCAAAAACGACTCACGGAAACGTCAGTGTCTGTGATGGCAAAATATAATTAGCGGAACATCAACGAAACATCATTATTCATGGAGGGAATCTATGCAAGGACAGATGCGGGTATGGATAATATGACAGTTAAATATTGAAAATAATGGTCAAAACCATGTACACTGTGCCCGTTTAACTCGACTTTAACCAGTAGGTAGATGGAAGATAAGTTGTGAAAGGTAGATTACAACATACTGGGAAGATCGGTTTCATGTATTCAGCACGGATACCTTGCTTGCTAATGTTTGCAAGGTGGGGCGTAAGTCCTCTAAGTAAATAGTCCGGTCTAAAGAACGACATCAGCTGCAATTGATCAGAAGGCTAGATAGACAGACCTAAGTCCATCGAAGGACACAAGCACAACAGTCCGCCGAAAAAGGTGGGTGCCATTCGATAAATCCGAGGTCGTAGAACTTTGTGGGCGAGACAAAGGCACTGCTGCCTTCGATGAAGCCAAGAGATATGCTAAGAGAAGGGAAAGGGATGCAGTTGAAACAAGGACTGAGGGTGCCCAACATGTAGTAGCGCAGGGGTTCATTAGTGTAGGGTTCTTGCATTGGCTACTATACAATCGCTGTGTGCCCATGACCGTGGGAACCTGGTAATACTATGATCGGGCGCTACTAATAACCTGGAAAGACGGACGCTAACAGATTATCCTGATGCAAATTTTCTTTGCTTTGAGTAGACAGAAGGAACACTCGCACGTTAGGAACGCAATGATCAGTAATTTCGTGCTTGCATCCAAAGATGAATGTGGCGAATGCCAGTAAATCTCATACCCAGGCTGCCACTGCTTCAGAGAAGTTAGAACACTCATTTTTTACGCATCCGTATTCACCATGTCAAGGTTTTACATAGCCATATAACCGTATGTCAAAGTCTTAGACTTCCAGGACGAAAAATAAAGATTAAGCTGTGAATTACATGTCTGGGCATGTAGATCTTACCTGAACCATTAGAATGTGATTCTCTCCGATCATGGCCGCCTCCCAGCCGTCTTCCGAATGATGAAGGGTGACATTAGTGACACGCCCTGGTAACGTCGTGATGACTTCTTCGTCAAAACTTTTACACTGAGGACTGGGTTTCGACTGTTTCGCAAGGGGTTTCCATGGTACGGGGGGACCGATACTCGGTTTATCATGCCTCCTCGCCGCATAGGGATTAAAGTCGTAAACACGCGCCAAGTGTCCCTTTTTCCGTTGTAGACCTTGGATAAACTTCATGCCATAGGTATAGCAAACCCAAACCTCCGATGGCTTCCTGCAAACCATACGCGTTCCACGCGGACCCCAGGTGTCCCAGGGAACACTGCGACGTGATATATCGCGTGAACGCTCCACCTCCGAGAGTATAGTGGAGAGAGGAACAAAGTGGACTATGTTCTCGCGAATCTCATCCGAATAGATCCGCATGGAAATTGTGAAGATGAGGTCCTTCCGAGAACAATAGAAAGGAACACCTGGATCAGCAGGCAGTTTCGAAGAGGGCGAGGGGTCTGATCGAATCAAGAAAGAATCCGCGATTCCCTGGACCTCGGGATATCGCAATTCACATACGTAGGGCATGTCCTCCAACGAATGAATTGGGTTAGCGCATGCTGCTATGTTTAGTACTTGCAAAGTGGGCTCCCTGTCTGATCTTCGGATTGCTGCCAGAATCAAGTCCTCCGATATGAAGGCAAAAGAATGAAATTCTGGCATGCGAATGTGCTGAGCATAGAAAGTGTCAATAGAAAGGCAAGCAAACAAAGGGTAAATTACTGACCATTTTTTGATGACCATTTTGCCAGTTCCAAATGACGAGAGAATATTGAAAACCGAGTTGAAGGAGGGCCAAGTGATTGCCACAGATCTGTATCGCAAAGGAGAAGGACAAGATGTCATTTTGAGGTCCACAGATTATGTGTGCTACAGTGCTGCGAGGATGCTTTTCACCAGAAAATGTTCGTAAATGAAGTGTGTTTGATACATTTGGACTAGTTATAAACATGTTGAGTATAAAACCATACAACTTTTTGTCGTTACACTCACTAGTCGCCGACAGATTCAAGTAAGACGATGAGATCTTGGGACTTGTCAAACGTGAAATCGCGGATTCTGAAATCAAATGGGATAGACCATCGTCTTTCCGCAATGCCCTTGAGCTTGCACGGCAATTGGACGAGGAAAATTTCATTTTGAGCGGTCGACTGTGCTAGTATGCCACCTGAGAACTCCCAACAATGCCCATCCCGCATGGGAATGGTACCGTATGACGCCCATTTCATATCATCCCACACCCGATTCTGCTCTCGCAGAGCATCCAATCGGCCGAGAATGTCCATGGACGAATGTTCATTGTCCACCGTGCAGGATGCAAATAACTCGATCTTATAGACGAGTTGGGTACTATTTGAAATGATGCAATGGAATAGTTTGCAGACCTTGTTTTCAATAATATGGAATGATAAACTTGTCGATGAGTAATTTAGCAAACCCGTACTGCTTGTGTGAACTCACTTGCATGCATTTCAGAAGTGTTGGGGCATCCAGCTGGTTGAAAATCAACCAAGTTAATTCATCTGGCAAAGGAAATTCCATAGTCTATCAGGTTGCTCGCAACTGATTCGAGGGCCGAGACTGAAGTCGAGCGAGTAGTAGGCAGAGTACGGTGAACGACAAATGTGACTCCGACAATGTGCCCGACGCCGCGCTGAGTCTGCTTAGCTTCTCAACTTGCTCTGATCTCGCCTCAAGTTCCCAGAGTGAAACCTCAGAGTTGTCGTTCCGTTCAGGTGCGCTCCAATGTCTCATTACACCATCGCAGTACCTGTGGCAACCCGGCCAACGGCTATGCGAATTCACTATTCTGCACGTGCGAGTCCAATTCAGTGCACCCAAAGTACGGGTGTAGTTGGTGATGCACGTCGTCCACTCGTCCGCCGCCGTGTAAGGGACCATCGTTGACGTACGAGGTTTGGAAGTTGGAATATGCTTGAAGGGAGCAGTACATGTAGCCGTCGACATCAGGGTCCAGGACCATCTGGAGATGGTTTCGATAATGTTAGGCTCAGTACTGCGAGCTAGCAATCGTCAAATTGTCCTGGCCCAGATGACTGCGGTCGACCATCATGCCAAAGAAACATTCATGAAGGCGTTCGTATAAGGGTGCCCATTGCCAGCCCGAGCCATAATAATGCGATTGTAATAGGCGAAGTTTCTGGAGTATACCTCGGAGCTCTTGCTGACTGGCAGTTTTTCGGGCACCAAAAACACATGTTAGCAGCGTCCAGAAAGTGGCGGAACAATTATAGATCGCGGGTTAATCGTATCCAGCCTTGGGACGCATCCAGGTCGACCTATTTCCCAGCGTGGACCGCATCCATCGATAACGCTCCGTATAGAATCCCAACGATTCCAGCTACGATCAGCATTCAGCAACGCGATGTACCCACCGATCGAACCGTTTGAGAAAGGGACACTTGAAGTGTTGGCGTCTGAATCGCCAAGATTCATCCACTCGCTCTAGTACGTCTGTCGTCGTGCTCCATCTTCTACTTCCACTAGTTCATTCTGCACCTGTAGCTTTGAAATCAGCGGAAACAAGAATGGTGTCCCAGGTATGTTGTTGGGCACGTTAACGCGTTCAATGTTGACGCGCTCTCGACAGTCGTGTTTCTCCACGGAGGCCCTGGTGGTGGAACAGATGGCAAGGACAGACAATTTTTCAACCCAAAGAAATACAAGGTCTGTCTACCCGTATCCACTTTACGCCCACTGATTCCTCGCAATAGATCGTCCTATTCGATCAGCGCGGAGCTGGCAAATCAACCCCGTTCGTTCTTGGTAACATTCAAGATCAAGAGTCGATGTATTGATCCGTCGTGCAGATCTGCTTCTACTGAATATAATACCACTTGGGATCTTGTTGCGGACATTGAGCGTCTTCGCGAGAAGCTGAAAATCGACAAATGGCATGTGTTCGGTGGCAGTTGGGTATGTTCTAATACTCTCCCATTATTTGTCCACTAAAATCGACCGACTTGCGAAATTCACTGGCAGGGTTCGACGCTTGGGCTAGCATATGCTCAAGTGAGTGCCATGAATGTTTCTCGTGCGATTCTCGACGCAAACTTTGAACTTAGACGCACCCGACGAGAGTGAGGAGCCTCATCTTGCGGTGATCTATTTCCATATCTCGATCCACAGCAATTTGACTTACGACGTGGATGCAGTGGTATCTTCACCATCCGGAAGAGGTTCGCGGGCTTTCTACCCCATCTCATTAGAATATAACTGAACATTTCTAGCGAGCTGAAGTTCTTCTATCAAGATGGTGCTTCCCACCTCTTTCCGGAAGAATGGTAGGTGCCATGCTTGATCGTAATTCATCTATTGTTTACTTGTCGGTTCCGGAATTCACTTCAGGAATCGTTACATTGAACCCGTGGAACCCTCCGAGCGGCACGATCTGGTGACAGCATACCACGCACTGCTCAACTCTCCGGATGAGATAGTAAGACTAGAAGCTGCAAAAGCGTGGTCTAGATGGGAGTGAGTAATCCCTCTTGACTACTTGCGGAACGTTAATATGGGCCATGATCTGTTGACGCACAGGATGGCTACTTCCAAGTTATATGTCAGCGAGGACATGCTCCGACGTTCAGATGAAGACACGTTTGCACTGTGTGTTTGTCCCTGATTATCAGATGCGAATTATTTTTCTGATGGTGGCATACATAGCGCCTTTTCACGCATCGAAAACCATTATTTCGTCAACGAGGTCTGTCCTGGAAATCTCGTTGTGCCTTTGAGAGAAATGCTGAGCAGATACGACAGGGATTTATGCGCGATGGTCAGCTCTTGGAGGAACAGAGTATCGCCAAAATGCAAGCAGAATGAACTCCTTCTGCTGATCCCTTTTGCTGACTTTACGTACGCAGTCGACACATACCTACGATCGTCGTGCAAGGAAGATACGATGTCGTCTGTCCCGTACATTCTTCGCTCTGCTGCATACGTTCTTCGTTCTGATTGACTCCGATCTAGGCGACAACTGCTTGGGCACTCAAGACAGTCTGGGAAGCGAAGCCTTCGACATTGTTCAGGCTTACCATTGTTCCCGACGCGGGACACTCGTCGCGTGAGATCACAACCGAAAGGTTGTTGGTTGAAGCCGCGAATGAGGTTGTTGATAAATATTGATGACAAGTGTCGGTGAAAAGAAGTGCGACTGGAAAGTTTGGATCACGCTTTGCTCTGGTATAGAATATCGTGTCGTTTAGTACTTGCAAGTCCCTTGGGAAACCCCAGGATATATGCGAGCAAGGAGGCTGGTACAAGTAGGCAGCCACCGGCGAATTGATGATTTTGTAACATACCTAATTTTGGATGCGTGAGTTTCATCATGTCCGCAAGGCTGCCTTGAGGCATATAGTTATGACAATAACACGAGTTACCTCGTGCAATCTTGTTGGAACGGGTCGTTCATGCAAAGCGAGCAATGGGTCCGAGTATCCACAGCAAATATCAGGGTACTGGTTTGCTATTGCACGATTACAAGAATGATTTGTTAAGTGTATGGGTACGCCTCTAGGTGAGTCCGTAATCACTCGTCCGCTTCACCAGCAACAATAACGTCGTCTGGAGAAGCAGCATCAATCTCGGTTCATGAAGAAATACCGATACTCTTACCGATCTTAAGGACGGCCCTCACGAGCTACAACGATCAGATTAGTCAGGGATCATGAAACACATGATGCATGATGCTACACACCTGTGTAGCAAGCAAGTATTGTTGTCGTTTTGAGATCAGCGGATCATACACGAACTGCTTCTTCATGTCTAAGGGCCGAGTAAGACACGCTGGCCGAAAGTTCAAACTATGCAAAAACTGACCATTCTCATCTTGACCGGCACAGTCGATTCCCAATCGGGAGTTTTTCTCCGTCACCTGCCTACTTTTGACCTGGGCGAGCGTCTCAATCGGTGAGAGACCACTATTTTCTGCAAGCGCAAGCGGAATGGCATCAAGAGCAGCGGCAAAAGAGCGCATGGCGTATTGTTCTATCGATGGAATCTGGATGAAAGCTTGTCAGAGAGATTCCTGCTAGACTTGATAGATACCAACCTCGTCGGCAGCCTTGGCTACAGCAATGGAACAGCTGATGTCGGCGGCACCCCCGCCATAAACAACTCTGTTGTCGACAACAAGGTTTCGGACGGCGCAGATAGCATCATGCAACGCCCGCTTCGCTTCATCCACGATCTGAAATGGGTAAGTAAGATGTATGACACGCAATAATAGTTATACCATCTTATTCGATCCACGGACAAAGATGGTGACAGCACGGGTATTAGCACATTCTTCGATGACAAGCATCTTGTCACGCGTCGTGCCAAATGTAATCTCGCGCACAATGCCTGCTTTTCCCAGTTTTTCAGTTGTGAGCTCTTCGAATCGGGGAACGATGCGGCCATGTGTGGCTATGGCGATTAGCTGAGAGAGCTGTCACTACTTGAATATGGATATGAATGGGAGGAACATTACTTCAATCTCAGGCCCGCCAACCCAACGCACAGCAGGGAGCTCATTTTGCATCAACAGATGATTCGCTTCGTCGTCGAAACCCCATTGACATATGACTAGGTTGGCGCCGGTGTTTTTCACCATCTTGATCATGTCCCCGAACTTCTCCTTTTCGTAATCCCGGAGTTTCTTGTACTCCTCGACAGTGGTGATATCAAGTTTATGCTTCGTTTTCGGGCGTGGTGGTTCGAACGGACATGTGAGGATCGCAAGGCGAGCATCTTTGACGGATGAGGGCATTTGCGGGTGTGACATGTCCTTGTCAATGAGCACGCCCTTGATGAGGGTGGTATCAGCCAGGGAGCCACCAACTTTTCCGTCCACCTTGATGAGGTCAAAGGGAACATCACGACGTTCGAAATCTGCAACTGTCATTACTGCATCCACAGCGATCTCTGCAAATTGCCTGATCTCTTTCGAGACACTGTTGATGCAACATCAGCACCAAAATGGCAAGGGGTGAGGATGCTCACATTTTGCTGCCCAGACTTGTCATGGCGGTTTTAATTAGGTTTTCCTTGTTTTGAGACGAGAACTCGACGCGATCTGAAATGCGGTCGAGTTGTTCGACAGCCGCTACGCAAGCCTTGTCAAAGCCGTCCGCGATACGGATGGGATGAATTCCTCGGTCAAGGAGGGCTTCACTCTGCTCGAGAAGGGCACCGGCAAGGACTTATCAAATAATGCTGAACGCCGGTGCTCAGTGGTCGGAAGTGGAGCACGTACCAACGACACCGGTGGTGCCATCGCCGATCTCCTCGTCCTGGCTCTTGGAGAGCTGTACGAGGAGTTTTGCGATTTGATGTTCGACCTCCATCTGACCGAGGATGGTCGCACCATCGTTTGTGACAGTGATGTCGCCGTCTGGTGAGATGAGGATTTTGTCCAGTCCTGGCGATCTGGATGTAATACTGATCAGGTAAGTACGCGATGGGGCACCTACCTCGTGGGCCGAGGGATGTGCGAATGATGTTTGCGACCGTTCTCGCGGCGAGGATGTGGGACTAGACGAGCTCCTGTGAACGGGTCGATCGGGTGAGTGATGGTGCAGACCTTTATAGCGTCTATGCCATGGCTCCTGGTTTTCTTGGCCTGTTCTCTGAGGATGATAAATGGCCTGCCATACTACTAGAAGTTAACTTTTTTTTTTCGATCTGCAGGAGAAGGACGTACTTCGTCGGTTGCGTAGACGGCTTCTGGTTGGGCCATGACAGTGGAGTCGACGCGAGCGTGACTTTGATTGTGCTCGTGACCACTCCTGATATGAGGTGTGACGCGTGACTTGGGTTCATTGACGAACGACGAGCAACTTGTACTTGAACCACACTCAGACATGGAACACGAGATTGACGGCTGGATCGAACAACTCAGCCAATGCAAACAACTAGCGGAGGCAGACGTGAAGAAACTCTGCGACAAGGTCTGTTTCTATTGCATAAATTCGCCACACCCGCCCTGATCAGCGCTGACCGACATCCAAAGACGAGGGAGATCCTGATGGAGGAATCCAACGTGCAGCCGGTTAGGTGCCCAGTCACCGTCTGTGGTGATATTCATGGCCAATTTGTGCGTACTATCTCTTACGTGTGATCTATACCTGATCAAGCCTTCCGTCTCGTGCCCACCCTCGACCGTGTCGTCGTTTTACAGCACGATCTCTCCGAGCTCTTCCGAATCGGCGGGAACTCACCAGATACCAACTATCTTTTTATGGGGGACTACGTCGACCGTGGATACTACTCTGTCGAGACCGTGACCCTCCTTGTCGCGCTCAAGTTACGGTATCGGGACCGTGTCACGATTTTACGGGGCAACCACGAGTCGAGGCAGATCACGCAAGTATATGGCTTTTACGACGAGTGCTTGCGAAAATACGGGAATGCCAACGTGTGGCGATTCTTTACCGACTTGTTTGATTTCCTACCCTTGACCGCGTTGATTGATAACCAAGTGAGTGCTCTCGGAGGGCGGTCGCTTACGACGCATAATGCTTCGCTATGAATGGGACTGCTGAGCACTCGATAGATATTTTGCCTTCATGGCGGACTTTCGCCTTCGATTGACACCCTCGACCATGTCCGGTCGATTGATCGTGTCCAGGAGGTGCCTCACGAAGGACCGATGTGTGATTTACTGTGGTCTGATCCTGATGATCGGTGTGGTTGGGGAATATCACCCCGCGGGGCGGGGTACACGTTCGGGCAGGACATTTCGGAAGCGTTCAATCACAACAATGGATTGACGCTCGTGGCGCGGGCCCATCAGCTGGTGATGGAGGGTGAGTTGCGATGCCGATTTTTACGCGGCCAGGCTGACATGAGGTGCAGGGTACAGCTGGGGCCAAGACCGGAACGTGGTGACGATATTCAGCGCCCCGAACTACTGCTACAGGTGTGGCAATCAGGCGGCGATTATGGAGATAGACGAAAAATTATCATACACATTGTAAGTGTCGTCTCTCGCGTGGGTGGGGGTGGACGCTCACGTGTGATTGGGCAGTCTTCAATTTGATCCTGCGCCTCGTGCGGGGGAGCCACTCGTGTCACGGCGGGTGCCAGACTACTTTTTGGTGAGTGCTTGGACGTCGATCGTTGTGCTCGTTGCGCTCATTGGGTTCCACAGTGATGAGAATAGAAGAGGGTGGTGTGGTCGTCGATAGTGTACATACAATTGTGTGTATCTTTGGATGGGACTGAATCATTACTATGGACAAAGCGTACGAAAACAAATAGAAGACAACAAGGTTGATCGCGTGTAGTGCCACGGTTAAACCATCCTTCAGTCAACGACGCGCACCACGACGAGCAACAGTGTGTCGACAACGTTACCAGCGTTCCCTGCACACCGCGAGGCAACAACGTGTCAGCGGTGCGTGAGTATTTCATGTCTTTCTCGGGCACACCTCTCGGTCAAGGCAGACGTCTCGATCACCAAACCTTCCTCAACAAACCCGGTCAGAACCATCAACAACGCAATTTCCAGCCCAGACATCTCGTTAACAACCCACAGAACCCACAGCGCCCCATTCCCACTTCCTACGCGTACGGGTGTGTATAAAAACATCCCGTCGCGCGCTGCCCACTGACAGCCCTGAAAGCGCTCCGACAGCAGCTACCAGATCCCCCCCGAAAGTGACCCCGTCCCTCCCTGCTCCCAATCTGGATTCATCAGACGCTCAGGACGATACAGCCCTCGTCCGCTACGCACGACTCAAACGCGACCAGACCCTCAATAACCTTCAACCGGAAAAGTGGGCCGTAAAGGACACCTCCGTAAACATTGCCGCCGCCTTCAACCAGGCCGTGTCTACCTCCTACGAAATGGTCCCAAACAACCCAAACAATGTATGGGCATCTGGCTCCCAGACCAACCTCAATGTACCCCGCAGCACCTCCGTCGAGTACGAGAAGGAGACACATTCCACCTCCAGTCGTCGTTTGGCACCTCCCCCCAGTCGTCTCACTCAACGAACCTCCCATAAGCCCCTCTCCAAGCAAGGCTCTGCCCTCACGCACGTATCCGACTCAGAAACCGAGGAACAACACACCCAACACGTCGACAACAGCGCGCGCGGAAAGAGTCCCTTCGAACAAGTCCTCGATATATCCAAACGCGCCGTTAATACGGCTACCTCCTTCTATCTTCGACAGCGTTCAACAGAGCCCGCGAACATCTCTGCTGCGACCACCAACGGCAAGGAGTCTAGCCTCGACTACGAGGAACTAGATCGTGAATACACCGACTTGCAGCGACAACGTACCCAGGACGACGAACACTCCGCTTCTAGGAAGATATCTGCCAGCCAGAGACGTAACCGCATGTCGCTCGACAACAAGGCCTATCGTCCCTCTATGTCCGACTTGGAAGAGTCAGACGACCAAATTTCCGCCGACGGAAAAAAGCGCAGAAAGAAGATAAAAAAGAGGGATCTTGGTCCCGGCACCTTGACTTCGCTCCCAGTAGCTGGCTACGACAAGCGGAGAAGGAGGAAGAGGGGTTCCAAAGGCGGTGAGGGTGAACCCGATGAAGCCGAGGACGACCAAGAGAGCAGTATTGACAGTGAACAGGTCAGCTTACACAGTTCACTGATAGCGCCTTTTTAATATCTCTACAGTATTCGTCTGCACAGCGCGCACCCGCCAGTCTGGAATCTCAGTCCCAGTTACGCACGTCCGTCCCACCCTCCTCACGAGCATCTGTGCCCCGTACCTCCGTCCCTCCAGCATCTAAATTCTACCCTGAGCTGGAGGATGGTTTATCACCCATTCAACCTGGTTTGGAGGTAATACTAGAGAGCGACGAACCTCCTGCAGTGGATGGCGTTGCCGACACTTCTGATTCTCTCGACCATGGTTTCATTGGCGGCATCCTCGGCCTCCTAGTCAGCCGAGTCGCAAGGTTCTTCTGGAGCATTCTCGTGTGGATACACCGCATCATATTGATTACATTCTTGATGCTCGGGCACACCCTGGCATCAACAGTCAACTTTTTCTTCTACAAACCAACTGCACTTCTACGCTCACTTGAACCTCGATCATTCACATACCTCGCCAGGCTTGCTGTTGTAGCGCTCGTCCTTTACCTTGCATGGTTCAAGTTCTACGATCCACTAGCTCAACTACTTCCCTATCGTGGTTCCCCAACCCCATACCATCCACCCGAAACTCCTATCAATAACCTTGACGAGCTCGTTGCGCGGTTGCAGAACATCGAATCTGCGCTCTCTGGTCTCTCATTGGACCACCAACGAGCCCGAGCTCAGCAGGATCTCGAGGCGCGTGCGCACGGAGAGGTCGTGAATAGGATATATGCTCTTGAGGCGCGTGTGCGCGAAGAGGCAAAACGAGTCTCAGAGGCAGAAACCCACCTCCAAGCTTCAGCAAGTCACGGCCTCTCGGATGTCAAGAGACAAATCGACGCCCTCCACACACAGCTCAGCACGATTGAATCTATCGCACACGGGGCACATCCACCTCCCTCATCACCCCCACTAACCAGTGACGAGGAAGCATGGAAAAAGTTGAAGCTGCTTGAGGATCGTTTGGGCGGTGTCGAAGGAGGTGTCAAGGAAGCCCTCGAATTCTCGAAGAATGCTGTCAAAGACTCGACGCCTTCTGGGCCAGCATGGTGGTCGAAGCTTTCTTCTGCCATGAGTTCTGGCAAAGGTCTTATCATCAAGTCCACCGATGGCACCGACATAACCGGCCTCATATCCCATCTCGTTGATACCGCTGTCGTACGATCCACGACACGTGATATCGTTTCCCGGGCGGACTTTGCCTTGCATTCTGCAGGGGCTCGCCTCATACCTCACCTCACCTCGAGTACTCTCGAGATGCGTCCTACCACGATGCGGGGGACGGTGCTCAGTTGGATGACTGGCCATGGGCGTGAGATGGGCAGGTCACCGATCACGGCGCTGCACCAAGATACTCATAGCGGACTTTGTTGGCCCATGAGCGGAGACTTTGGTCAGCTCGGCGTTGCGCTCTCTTTCCCTGCGTACATAACCGATATCACGATCGACCATGTCGCAAAGGAGGTTGCGTTTGACCTACGGACCGCGCCTCGGGATATGGAAGTATGGGGACTCGTGGAAGGGAAGGATAACCTTGAGAAGGTCGCAGCCTTCAGAGCAGAGCAGGCCGCCGCGCATGCGGAAGCTGTGAGAGTTGCGGAAGAGTCTGGTGCTCCCTTGCCCGAAGAGCCTGATGAAGATGCCTATCCACCCACGCTCCCTGCGAACGAACCCTTTATCCGTCTGGCTTCCTTTACCTACGACATCGATGCGCCGTCCAACATACAAATGTTCCCCGTGCGTCAGGAGATCCGGGATCTCGATGTTGATTTTGGCATCGTAGCGCTGGTCATCAAGAACAACTGGGGCAAGAAGGAATACACATGTCTGTACCGATTCCGTGTACACGGCGAACGCCTTGGTGGGACGCCACAACCGTCCATCTTGGAGGACTCGTGATTATGTTAAAATGTTTTGGGGTGTGCACGCTCTTTTCTTTCTTTCTTTTCTTTTGTATAAAGTTCCCAGAAACCGCTCTCGTTTCCCGTCTGCTAGATTATTCATTTAATGCTACTCATCGATTCCATTGTACTGATGACCGCGACGACAATCAAATTTGCTTTGACCTACACTCGATCATTTGATTCCCGATATTGCCGTGTCAACGAAAAAATGTCATGATGTTGGATAAACGGTGTCACGCGGAGTACATAGATTGATCAGTGATCTAGGAGCACATCTAAGATGGTATCAAATGCCAAACACCCTGAAGATGGGTATCAGTCTGGCCTCTACGACGCTTCGCCAACGACGTCGGCAGCAGGAGGTGTCAACCCATCCCGGACACCGACTTTGACATCCCACTCCTTGATGCCAATCACGCCACCCAGTTCTCGCCACACACGGATCATGGCGTCCCTGCGGGCCTCGGACATGGAGAGGAGCGCGGGCCAATAGGCTTCATGGGCATACGTAAAAGGTGCCGAGCCCTGCCAGCTGTCGCTGATGAGTTGATCGAGCTCAAACAGTTTGGCATCCGCTTGTCCCTGGTCCCTTGCCTCTGCGGACAGCCATAGGCCACTGGCATCTGGGACGGGGTTAAACACGATCTTGGCCCGCGTCACTGGATCGATCAAGGGCATGATGAACTTGTAGAACGCGTGAAGGATCCATGGGAGGTGTGCGATGGTAGCTGCACCGAGACGTTCTGGGTAATGCGTTTGCAAGATGTTAAGGACCTGTCGGGCGGTGGAAAAGGACGGGCTCTTGCCCTTGTCCGCGTAGTCGACCATGAGGGTGACCGTCCTACGTAGGGGGAAAAGTTAAGTAAGCGAGGGGTGAACGAGGAACGCGAGGCTAGTTACTCGACGCCGGGACCCATGAACTCGATGGCACGCTCGAAAATCCAAAAGACAAAGTGAAGCTGCCGCGGGCTCTCTTCCGTATTCTGTCTGCTCGGACACATGTAGAGCGCTGGTCTGCCACGCGTGTCGTACCCAAAGAGGAATTCTTTGCCAGTGACGGCTTCGGGCTCGACGTGCTCAGCCGTGACGGACGTGTAGAGCCCAAAATCGCGCCGCCAGTGGAGCGTGGCTTCGAGGCGCTTAATGCACTCTGGAACGTCGTGTTTCGTGGCGCGGAGATAGCGCAGGAGACATTCGTAGGACTACGGGTCGCATGAGGCGCCGGGTGGAAAGCGAGCGGGAGAGGGAAACGCACGAGCCACATGCGCTCTTCTTCCATCAGCGCGCCTTTTTCCGATTCGACGCCGGGGAGGACATATTCTGAGTTTGCAAAGTGGGCAAGCACGCGATCGTACTCTGCTTGCTCTTTCTCGGTGAGTTCGCGAGGCGGGGGGACGTCGGGATGTGTTGGGACGGGAAGAGGGATCTGGATGGGAGAAGACATCGTGAGGTGAGGTCGCCAAGGGTTGAGACGAACGAACCGATGCTGGTCGGAAGCGAACAAATGGACAGTGAAGCTTACGTCCTCAACGAACCCTGACGCCAACACTGGAGTTGCATTCCAACCTCGTACGTTGAGCTGTCTTGCAGCAGGTCTGGGCTAACATTTACATTAATAGGCGATGACTACCAAGATCATCCAGCTCCCCATGCTTGACAAGGTTTTCTCCAAAAATTGTGGCCCCTGTAGTCCCGATGTTTGCCGTGGCCAATCAACGATGGCACAAGCAACGTTTCTGCAGGCGTCAGATGGCACTTTCCCAAGTTGAATGGCGCAATGGAATGATGATTGCTGATGAACTTCGGGTTAGGCTGTCGGTCCGGATTGTTAGTCGCCGTCGCATCTGTCAGCTGCTGAGTCATCAATATATTCCCCCTAAATAAATATCGAGCCGTTCGATGCTCCATTCCATTCAATCTCATCGTGATGCAGCTCAATTTGGATTACACCGTGTACAAGGGCAGCAAGTCTGGAGCAATCATCAAGTCCAAAGAACACAAGCATGAATTCGCCCGTGACGAAGTCCTTCTCAGGATCACCCACGCCGGGTTGTGCGGCACGGACGAACATTACAAGAGCACCGATATGGTGCTCGGCCACGAAGGCGTAGGCATTGTGGAGCAAGTCGGCACCGAGGTCAACACGTTCAAGGTGTATGTATCCCTTCCTCCGATCGAAACTTAATTCCTATGCTCACATCGAATCAGCGGGGAACGCGCAGGGTGGGGGTACTTGCACAACTCCTGCATGCACTGTGATCAGTGCTTGAGCGGAAACGAGATGTTTTGTCCAGAACGCGTCATGTACGGCCAAGCTGATCTGGACCAAGGTGCATTTGCCTCGCACGCCGTCTGGAAAGCTGCTTTCCTCTTCCATATCCCCGACTCCATCTCCTCTGCGGATGCTGCCCCGCTCATGTGCGCTGGATCCACCGTGTTCAACCCGTTGTACTCCTATGTTCAATCCACCGATCGCATCGGAATCGTTGGTGTCGGTGGTCTTGGACACCTCGCTATCCAGTTTGCCTCCAAGATGGGCTGCGAAGTCGTCGTCTTTTCCACCACGGACCGCAAAAGAGAAGAAGCCATGACGCTTGGTGCGACAGAGTTCCACGCAACAATGGGCGCAGACAAGCTCGACATTGGACGGCGCGTCGACCACTTGATCATCACCACCTCATCGCTCCCCGACTGGCATTTGTAGGTTGTCTACGTTCAGGGAGTGCAGCACTAACCACACTACTGGACAGGCTGCTACCAGTCGTGTCGCCAAGGGGCGCTATCTTTCCCTTGACCGTGTCAGAGGAAGACCTCGTTCTGCCAACCATGACGATCTTGGGTGCAGGAATCCGCCTCCAAGGGAGCCTGCCGTGCTCGCGGGGTTTGCATACCAAGATGCTGAAGTTTGCAGCGTTACACGGCATCCGACCCGTTATTCAGCAGTTCCCGATGAGTCTCGACGGAATTGAGGAAGCAATGGAGAAGCTCAATCGGGGAGAGATCAGATATCGCGCCGTCTTGATCGCCTGAAGAGAGCGTGTACATTATAGTTTTAGTGATATGACTGATTATTTGTGTAAAGTAAAGGATGTCCTGATTTGGCAGTCGGAGATATGACGTCACGGGGTATATAGTATTTGGTATGGCTGCAGTAGCAATTCAGGCCCAGGTCTGACTCAGATTCGACTCTCCATGTTGTCCCTCAGAGCAGCAGCAGCTCGCACGCGAGCCACCACAGCAGTCCCAGCGTCGTTCTCCCCGTCCGCTCGTCGCCTCGTGTGAGCACCCTCTCTGCTAACTGCCTTGTCTTTGCCATCCCATCCCCCCTTCAATTTAGAGGTACCCACGAAGACCACTCAAAGGTTATTTCTACTTTTCGTTCGCACAACTGTGACCGAACTTTGTAAAAACCAGTCTGACGGAGAGAAGCGACCAATCCCGCCCCATAGCCCCTCCCTCCCCATCAACCACGCCCCTGGGTGGAACGAAGCCCTCGCCACCCCCTCCGAGGCCGTCGTAAAGGTACGCCGCACCACCAATGTCCACCCCGTCTTACTGATGCACACTAGGCGGACCGCGAAACGACGACCATCAACGAGATGCAACAGCAAACGGTCGACCACCAATCGGCGCACCACCGTGCCAGTGACCCTGAGGTCGTACCAACCCATGCAACTTATGCACGCGACGAGGTTGGCGGTCCGTTGAGTAATGCCGGTGTCGGCGAATTTGAAGGCGTGGTGGGAAAGGACGATCTCGGGCCGGACGAGGTGCAAGTCGAGTCCAATGGCCGGGTCGTGACGAGGCGTACTACCATCATCCGCGAAAAGTCCAGCGTGGGCCAAACAAGTGTGAGTCCGCGATCGTCGCTTGCGTTCTAGCTAACACATGACTTAAAATAGGTTTGAAATTCAACCTGTTGATTTTTCTCGGTCACCCCTAAAAGTGGTGACACATTCTCCGAATCGTTTATTTCCAATGACGCATGGACCTGTGGCCCACTCTTCCGAACCGTCCGCAATTGTAACCAAAAAAATGTACAGAGAGTAAGAAGAATGTAACACTATCATCTTGACCGCTGCTGAAGTAAGACCTAACAATGGTCAAGACCTCGGACGTACTAGTTCGGGAGCTGTAC
Source organism: Fistulinella prunicolor (assembly GCA_038089875.1). Classification (NCBI taxonomy): domain Eukaryota; kingdom Fungi; phylum Basidiomycota; class Agaricomycetes; order Boletales; family Boletaceae; genus Fistulinella; species Fistulinella prunicolor. The sequence goes on along the minus strand of JBBPLP010000005.1, from coordinate 159,508 downwards.
TGATGTGGCAGCGGTATCTTACTTGAAGAACGTCATCTGAGATGCATTATCAATGACAGGCTTCAATTGCATATATCCCTTGCGCTACTGCCACTAATCTTTCACAGCGGGTGTACGCACAGACAACAGGGATCACACATTGAGGATTGACATAGAGATATGTGTGTGAACAAGGATAACAGTACTGACCGGCAACAAGAACTGTATTGCTGACAGCTTTCAATTCCGACCCTTCTTGCCTTTCTTGGGACAGTATAAACGAGACGGCCGACAGGAAGGCGGATTCCGCAGCTGGCAAATGATACATGTTTCACATTTCCAATGAAACATCGACACTAATTTTCAAAGCGTCCATAGGTACAAGAACTAAAATACACAACTGTATTACACAGTGACCACAGCCATCTTACTAGGGTCCCCAGGGTGGAGGTATTCATTAATTACCGGTCGTCTCCCCGAGCACATCTCCAGGGACAATCACCGGTCCGACACCGAATTCGCCATCCCCGGGCAACGTCTCTGGTCTGGCTCCGGTTTCACTTGGAGGGAGGCGCACAGGCCCGGTTCCAAAGGGGAGTCTCACAGGTCCAGGTCCGAAGCGACCGCCAAACGGCCCTTGTTGCACCGGAGCAACGGTTGGTGGAAGCTCGACTTTCGAAGACGACGCGTCCGCAGTCGTCACTTTAGGCAGGGAGGCGGCAGGAAAAGTGGCATGGTAGGTGGACTCGGCGACCACTTGGTTGACCGTCACGACTCTGCGGGGGTCGAAATAACCGCGGATGTGGAGCGGGTTCTCAGGCGCTTTCTCCGTAGGTTTAATGCTGAAACGTTGGTCAGCCTCGCGTAGATGGCCAAAATGGAGTGCTCACGCTAGGTTGAGAGACGATGTTGCTTTACTTTGCACGGGGGCAGCAAAGACGAGATATTTGGAGTCGGAGAGCGCCGTGTAGAAGATCCCGACCAACCCCGACTGTTCCGCGAAACGTTCCTCAGCGATATGGCACGATATGATGGCATGACCGTACGTACGAGTTGTCCCTGGCCACCAAGTTCGACCTCTGTCTGACCTTCAATGTTCACGACCGTACCACTCTCCACGGGGGCTGCGGCACTCTGCTCGAGAAGTTGTGCCTTGTATTCGTCACGAGAGAGGGACTTCCCGTTGAGAGTGATGTGGCAGTCAACGGCAAAGGTATCATCAAAGGCGGTATTGAAGTCAGTCTGAGTCTTCGATTCAAGGATGCCTGTCAGGCGAGATGTTGCCCAGGCAGAGAGTGTGGGGAGGACGGGCATTGGATGTAGTTAATGGGATGTTTGCTTTGAGCTTGTAATCGAGCTCTGTTCGAGTGGGTGCCTTTATACGCAACCAGACCGTGCCTGCTTATGAGTGCGATGCTCTCCTGGTAGCACCCGTTTCGTCAAAGGCACAGCGGGTTCCATCCGGGGGCAGGGCAAAGGTACTGCAATTTTTGGGTGACAACTACGCATTATGCATAGGCGGCGGGCCCGGCGTCATAACTTTTACTGACCGTATTACCATACCTGGGAGAGTCGCGGTGGTATCGGCGTCTAATCATGTCACCAAAGCCGGTCAACACAGACCACGGCTCACACAGCGTCGCCACGTAAATAAATGGGTGAGGTTTTAAATCACGCCCGTGACTGATCAGCTTGACCGGGAGCGCGGGTTTGCATCCTTACCGATAGAACTTTGGCTGACAGACCGGACTTGGCCAAGAAAACGCGATACACCTCGAAGCGGTGGAGAAAACGCGCCGACAGACGCGTAAACGTACTCGGCGTTGGTAAATTCCCAGAATCAGTACCTTGCCCGACGTTCAAATAGAGTCAGACAAACCAGGCCACTGGTCGAACGGCTTGCTGTGGAACACTTCGCTTTCCAACACGAAGAAGCAGCGAGTTTCAGGCTGACAGACAGGTCCGGGACTCCCACGATAGTGGGGAAGGTCATCGAAAAGACATCTTAGGCTGCTGTATATGAAATCATGGTAGTTCGACTGGCCCGTTCCCAGGTGTTTGTTTATACCTGCCGCAGATTCGACTGTGGATCCGAGAGCCAAATCAACAGGTGCGATATCAACAAATATAGTAGTCGATCTACCGAACGCAACAATCACATAAAGTCTCCTGGCTGGACCGTCCTCAAACTGAGAGGAACTTGTGCGGTCGCATCGTCTCCAGCCGGAGGTCGAACTACGGGGACCTGAAGGCCATTAATCTTCCAGTAAATTTCCTTGACGTTCCCATTTTCGTCTGGCATACTGGGTAACGCGAAATGGATGCGAGAAATAAGCGTTGTCACCACTTGCTCTGACGTGATTACAATGGTGTCAGTTCGGCGTATAGCACGTCACGACTGCGGGGCTTACTAAGTTCCATTTCCGCAAATTTGAAGCCGCTGTAAGGGCACGAAATGCGTCAGAATCGGAACAGATTCATGGAAAAGGTACACGTACATGCATGCTCTACTGCCGCCAAGAAAGGTCATCCTGAAGTGTTCATCAGATCAGAATACCCAGAACAACGTCGCACAATATACACCTACATGGATGCATAAACACCTGGATATTTCATTCCACTCTTCACTCCTGGGGTCTTTTCCGCCGTTACAAAAGAGTTTGTGTTACCCCCTTCAATTGCGGTTTCGGAGTCTCCATTCAGTTGAACGCGTTCTCCCGAAGCACTCAACCATCGCTCAGGCCGCCACTCCGATGCATCTTCTCCCCATAGATCCTTGTTATAATTCGCGGCTAAAAGGGACATGATCAAAGTGGTTCCTTTCGGGACGGCAATTTCCGAGAGCATCTCTCCTGAAATAGACTTGATAGGCCGATACAGCGGAAGTACAGCGTCTTCACGAACACTGGACATGAAAAGTTTGAGCTGTTGACTGACGACGAATTTGACCACCTTTACGTTCGACTCAATAGCGACGTAGGAGGGTACACCCTCAAAGTCTCTCGAATAACGGCATCGAGATATGGAAGACCCATGAGCAGATCGTAAGGTAATCCAACCTCCTCCCAGGGACCTGTAAAGTCATGCAACGCGGCGTAAGTCTGTTTCGCATCCCGTACTTCGCCACGCAGGCGGGCTTGAACATCCGGCTTGCTAGCCAGTATCCAGAGGAGGCGACATAAAGCAGTCGCCGTGGTTTCAAACCCCGCAAATATTATTGTGCTAGAACAAAAAAGTTTGAGGTGCCAGAGAGTCGCGTGCAGGATAGAGCCTACTTCATTTGCCCTAACAATTCCTCGTCCGTGAGCCTGTCCGCGTCAGAAGACGACACGTTTGCCCTTACTAAGACAAGGTCGTGATCAATATTCTATGTGAAGGTGCCTTTAACTCACGCATGATGCTCATGATATCTTTGCCTCCCGTGTGAGTTTCGGAAGCATCTGGTCCAACGTGACCTTCCATAATTGCCTTTTTCTCCGCAAAAATTCTCTTGCTTGTCACGTCCATGACTTGCACCACACGACGGAGGTTCCTGAGGGCGTCGAGCGGGGCCCAGTCCATTATTTTGTTACGCCAGTACAAGGAGAAGTTTCGCACGATAAACGGAATGAATGGACGGACCATGATCAATCGGAGACCAGAAGGACTGTGGGGGCGAAGTGTGAATCCTCGTACCAGCTCACCAGTAGACGATCTTACGCCAGGGTGCTTATTGCCTTTAGATATTCGTTTTCTTTGTCGGGATCCAGAGCATCGAATGAATGCCCCAATGCAGCCTGACATATGTATTCGAGAGAGCCCCGAGAGAGCCAAGGAAGCATGTTGATCTCTTTCTCGGCTAATGGAAGTGAGCAGGAAGTATAGCACGAGGGTCAAGGACCCACAGTGATCGGATGGCAACTGTGATTGGAGCGTCATGCAGAGGCGATCTGCAATTGGCTGGATGACGGGCAGCAATTCGCGCATGTTGGCGAGTGAGAACACGGGATTAAGCATCTTGCGCTGCTTCCTATGTTGTTCACCTTTACGGATGAGACACATTTCTCGTGCAGCGCGGGCAGATCAACATACCGAGGGTTGAGATCAGACCTTGACCGAATATGAGGCGGTTTGCCCTGTCGCAGAGGTTACAAACGTAGACAAGAGGGCGAATGCGACGTACATGATGAACATGTCTGTTTCGGTATAGATGTGTTGTTCTTTGACGACGATGTGATGCAGAGCAAGCGGATCGGATATGTAGAGCTGTTGGCTCTGCAGACGCGTGAGCTATATCGCGCTTTGGAAAGACATGTCTGGAATTACTCCGAGCAAGGCATTGATTTTGATGGCTCCGCCATATGCGTCGACGAGGGCGAGGTTGTACCGGAGTGCATCGCGAAACAGTTGATGGTAGTTGCCTAAAGCGGACTGTAGGACAGAAAGGCGTGGAAGCGAGAGACGTACCTGTGAACCAGTGGTCTCTCTTTGGACCTGGTACGATGGCGAGGGGGGACGTTCGAGCGAGACGCGTCGCCAGCTTCCAGAGGACGTAGGCGAGGCAGCCAGCACCGAGAAGACCGAGGGGTGCCATGAGGGGGAGGAGGAGACAGTAGACGGAGATTACGATGGCGGAAGTAGTCGAGGGCCGATACGCAGTGATGTGTCAGCAGACTTCTCCTCCCCCTCCATCTCCGGCGAGCCACATGATCACCATGACGCTTTTCCGGACACCGAGGGAAGTCCACGCGTGCACTCCTTCGTATGTATAGTCGTGCCCCTTCTTCTCCTCGAGCACCCCCAGCAGAACTCCTCAGTTCTGGTCCCATCCCATGCAATGCAGCTCACAAATGACCTCGCTGCTTTGATAGGCTTTGCGTGCGAGGCAGTCCTATGGGGTATGTCCTCCATCCCACCACCGTTCTCACGCTGTCGCTAACCTTGCCTCACCTTCCAGGCGTAAACTCCACCCTCTTTATCGTCTCGTTGATCATCCTCAGTCATCGACGCCTCCATGATAACCTCAACAACCCCGTCATCTACCTCAACTGCTTCATCTTCCTGTGTTGCACCACTCACTTTGCTCTCGAGTTCAACCACTTCTATACCACCCTCGTGAGTCTCCTTTCCGGACCCTGACCAGTGACGCAACCGCTCATATACGTACGCATCCAAAGAACGCCACCGGAGTCACCAACTACTCGAGCGAAACTAGTCAGCTCGTGGGAGCTGACATCCTCATATCATTCACTGATCTCTTGGGTGATCTCGTCCTCATCTACCGTTGCTGGATGGTATGGGGAAAAAATTACTATGTCACCGTACTCCCCCTCCTCACCTCTTTGAGTGGCTTCGGTAGGCAGCTCCGTTAGAAAGCTGATATCCTCTCACAATTCACCTCTAGCTTGTATCGTCGCTGTTATCGATATCCTGCTCGCGACGAACCCCTCCTCACCTGCACCTCCTGCAGCCTTGGTTCCTCTTGGCCTCGCGGGATACATCCTTCCCCTCTGCACGAACATCATGGTCACCTCCCTCATTGTTTATCGGATCTGGACCACCTCTCACTCAGTTCCGAATTCCACGCTCCAGATAGGCGGAGGTGCCACACGCCGCGCAATGATGCTTGTCATTGAAAGCGGCGCCCTCTACCTCTTAGTCCAACTTGTATTCTGCGTCCTCTTTGCTCTCTCCAACCCCGCAGAAGGCATCCTTGCCGTCATGGCCGTACAAATTTACGTAAGTATCATATTCATGCACTCCAAATCTGTCCCCGAACGTGCCCTTTTCCTCGTTGCAGGGCATTGCTCCAACACTTATCATCATACGTGTTGGTCTTGGTATCTCTTCCGAACACACCTCCGAGTCGGTCATGTCCACGCGCATTAAATGGTTTGCGCGCCGTGGAGAAGACAGTGGCACCTCGGCAACTGGCTACACCGACGGGCTAGCCACCAATACCGACCTGGAAGGGATGAAAGAATTGGAGTCGAACTCGGCAAAAAATGAACATGATGTGGAACTCAAACTCTTTGGCTTTGAACACCCTGTTGTGGATGACGTTGTCCTCAGTCCCGCTTAACCGTCCGGCTGTTTTGCTACGCCCTTGTAACCCACACTCCCGATAACCCATACCCTCGATAACCCATACCCTCGATGATCGATGACCCATGCTCTTTGACAACCATAGGTTTTTTGGTTTCTAGATTGGCTTGCAAGATATACATAGGGTGATTCACTCTGACCATGAACCATACATTTATCCTGACGAGTGCCGCCTACCTCTAACCCTTTTGCCAGAAAAATGAAAAATGTAATATATAGTTTTTTTTTGGATTCGTACATGGGTAACAAATGTATTGAAAGCGGATTTGAAGAGATAAGATAGCAATATTAGGCCCGTGCGCCCTCGTAACAACCATGCCCTGGGACCCAACCCACATGTGAGCATGCCTTAAGAGGGAGTTGGCTATATACTCTACTTGATGACCTATTTGATCGTGTCGTGGCGAAAAACGAGGGTTGCGCAACATACACACGTGCGCTCACTCTAGTGGTAAACTAGGGTGATCGCCTACCCACTGGCGTAGCACAGTCCAATCTTTGCATTTATGAACTGAACCAACTCCGTTTGCAGAGTGGGTCCAAACACCATCCAAGAGTTGAGGGATATCCACTTCCAATGTCGTATCGGCATGGCAAACGAGGATCTGCCTAAGATAGCGCAGGCAATGCTGAATGTGTTCGTACGCGTGTGTTCGATTCGTCAAGTAGCCGACACGGATGACGTCTAGACAGTGGAGCTGGTGGAAGAGTGATACGTGGAAGGTGCGGTCATTGGGGCCCAGACGCACGAAGCCGTCGGAAGGGAAAAGGGTTCCCCACTCGTCGTCGTCGTAGAGCGAAAAGTGATCCTCGCCCGTCTCCACGCTCAGGCCTGCCAGCGGTATCTCGATGGGCAGATCTGACGGAAAGTCGTCTCCTATGTAAGCTTTCGAGGAGAATGTCAGCTCGAGCAACTCAGTTCGGGGAAACTGCCCACTCACTCCATTCGTGCTTGTGTGGCAACAAATCGTTGACCGTGTGGAGGGTGTAAAGCGTAAATACGACATTGAGGACTGTCACAGTGGCGAGTGCGCCGAGGCAAGCCAACAGTGCGACACTGGACGGTTGGCGGGAAAGGTTGGATAGCGAGGAAGAGCGGGTGGCCCTTCTTGACGTTACGCGGGGAATCATGACTTGGCACTAGACAGCAAATTCAGCCACGGACTCCAGATATAACGTCTGTGGCCCCATGGAGTGCTGCGGCGGTGATATGAAGGTGGGCGCCATGTGGGCAATACCGAATACTGAGGTAGAACCCTTCCCATGTGCATACGGTTGAGTTCGCCGTCTGCGTGCTGGATCTAGGCTGTATCACGGCGTCGAAAAAAAGCTATACGTACCGTGATGAGAGAAGGCTGGACTTGGAAGTCATGGACAACGTCAGTTTCGAATCTGGCGCCTGGCAGCCTGTGCCAGGTCCGCCGTCGTGGGCTATGTCGAACTCCTGGATACAACGCAATAACGGGAATTCTCAGCGTCCATGGCTGAAAATTTGTCCACAAATACATTCATATGCCCCACAAATGGTGAAATGACTCCTTCCGAAGGGTTCATGGACAGGTCTCCCCACAGGATATCGCCGAGGACTCTTTTATAAATGGCTCGGAAAAGCACAGACACGGTGCAGCTGTCATCCACTTCTGGTCTCCTGAGCAGACGAGACTTGAATTCATTAGACCCTAGCAGAGTCACATAGGTACGTCAGGCCACCTGCGAAGTGCGAGCTAGCTGGTGCTCATTTGCCACTGCAGACAGATGGGCAACGATCACTATACCGTCCTTAGCCAAGGGAAAAACGACGAGCCCGAGGTCGAGAGAGAACGTCTTCTCTCTTTCTCAGATGGCTACACTGAGGACACCTCCGTAGAGGTACCTCGCCGCAGCACCATGATACCCCTGCGATGGATTGGAGCAGCGGTGATCACACTGCTGTTCATCAATGCGAGTTGTCTACTCGTTACCATGCACCAGCTACAGCTTGCTTCTCGAGTACTGAGACAGTATCTCAATTATGCCGACAATCGAGACCTTCCTCGGCCTGATCCGTATGATGGACTTTGACTGTTGGACAGATGCGCGCGACCTCGTCGCGACTCCTTGCTGTTGTCATACTGTAGTTCACATATATGCTATTTTTGGATCATAATCCACCAGGCTTGTGCAGTAAGCGATGCTCAGCGCTCACGTCTCATCCTGTGTCCCTCGGATGACCAGACACCATATCGGACAACGGCAAGGACCGGTAAAAGTTATCTGCCAGAGAGGCCCCGACAGCGCGTGCTGGGTTATCGAAGCAAGAGGGACCTCATTGCGCTTCTGACGTGATGGGTATATCTACTATATAACCTCCCAGAGGGTGTGAGCTGCACTTCTCACAACCAATTTCAGCACTTAGCAGCACCCTCACCATGAAGCTTGCTTTCGCATCTACCTTGCTCCTCTCGTTGTTTGTATTGGCTTCGTCCGTCGCTGGCGGCGTTGTCAGAGGCGCAGGTCGGTCTTGTCGTTGATTCGGCAGTTGCAATTCATCTCTGATGTTACTCCTCACAACAATAGCTCGTGATGTTGTCGGTGCCGGTGAGGACATGTTACATGTTAATGATCGGACAAGTCGTTACCGTCCCGTCCAGATGTTGAGAACATAGATACTCCGGATGCTGTGGAGACGAAGTCATCAGGTTGGTTATACACATATATTGAATACCTGCAGCGCCTCAGAGCTCCGTAACAGTTCCTACAGCGACCCCTGTGCCGGGTGCACTTTTCGCAGGGGGCGTGCATCAAGAACTCGGCTGGTGAACCCGGTCGAACTGGTTTCGCGCTGACGCGGGATACACAAACTGAAGAGGGCTTGTGAAGTTGGAAAGATAGTTTGCCTGAAGATTTTGGCTTTTCCTAGTTGACTGTTATGTGCTGGGTTATAATTCTTCTGGGCAATGATCAACTTGTAACCCGGTCAAGCCGCTTTTGAATGAGCCTGGGAATATACGAATAATTATCGGTAATTAAACTAGAACCCATCCATTGATCCGCATCCTTGTCAGTGCAGAATGACTAGAACGACATGTCTGATTACTAGGGCTTTCCAGGCCGAGCAATCCGTCCTGTTCCACTGCACCCAACAATCCGTGACACTGGTCGACGGTCTGAGTCAACCGTAAAAGTGTTGATGGCGGCCTGCACTAGGTACGCTACTCGGCTGTTCCTCTTGTCACAACTTTCCTGTAGTATGAGTCGGAGAGTTTTGCCTCAGCTCGAGCAAGAGCAATGCACACATCAGATGCAACCGTAAATACGAATCAAACGTCGCCGAACATTGGGACGACAGTGCTATCGCCAGCGGTTGAACGGTTGAACGAGGCTGTTCGCCACTGGCACTTCCAGTGGCTATCAGCGGCCGTGATGAATTCGATGATAGGCTTCGGTCAGGGCACTTGGGCAGAAGAAATATAGATGAAAAGCCTAAAATTGGGATGATATAGGTATATGGCAGTCGCCGACGACCCTGGTGACGGTGAGCATCGCACCCGTCGCATCCGAATAGCAGTGCATAGCATAGTGCAATGTTCTCCGTTTTGACTACAGCATCATGAGCCGCATCATTCTCGGCGTGTGACCAGGTCCAGGGGTTGTGACCGTAAGTGGGTAATTCAAGGGGCTATAGTATACGGAAAAGCGTCGGACAAGTCATTATTCGATGGCGTGCACAGGTGACGCAAACGGCCAACTGCCTCGAGCAAACAGGGACTGAGGTGGATAAAAGGCCTCGGGGTGTTCGCGACTGCTCATTAACACAACACCTATCGTTATTGCTCGACACACACACAAGAGAACATTGTCTCACTATCATGCACTGCTCTATCATCTCCACATGTCTCTTCTTGTGCCTCCTCGCGTCCTCTGGTCTCTGCGCTGCTGTCCCTACCACAACAGCCTCAGTCCAGCACGTGTCCCCGCCTGGCGCATTGTTCAAGAACCGGGTACACCAGGAGGTCAACCCCAAGGTAGCCCGTGAGTAACTGCCCGTATAGACGCATGTCACAGGTTGGCTGACGAACGTCAGAAACCAACATTGCGAGCCGAACGATGGTGGCTATTACACCAAGCGGACTTCCCTGAGCATATGACTATAAAGTAAGCTTCTGGTCATGAATCGATGGGGAACGAATAGCTCAACTATTGCGACAGGTCTCATTATTATTATTTGTCGCTTTATCTTATAGTTTAAATTATTTAAAAAAATGTATATGTTGTAGCCCCTATGTAGCTGTGTGTGCTGGTACGATAACCCCATTAATAGATCCGTGCTAACTATATAAGTCTGGAAGTTACCGTAACTTCCCGACAGAGATGACAACCGCCACCCCAAGTACGTTTGACTCATTGCAGAGAGCCGGTGAGGCACCCCTTCGATTATAAATACGTCATCGATCTCTTGCTCACTCTGCTAGATCTCTCTTGGTCCACTCTCATCGCTACACTTGCTTCCGTCCTCGTCGTTTCGTGCATCTTCAAGTATATCTGGGCGCTAAAGGTCCGTCGTGAGAGCGAGCATCACTAGAATATGACATCGACCAAATTTTTAGGCCGTTGACCACCTTCCTGGCTTGCGCGTGCCCTTCGAACCACTTTCCCTCCTAGCTGTGATCCTCCCAGAGACATGGTGGAACCCAAGTTAGCCTTTCGCACGATATGCATGGCCTCTTCTCACCCTCACTTTACCACAGGTCTGTTATTTACTTGGACCTGGAGAAAGAGCAATAATGGTATGTATACTTCATTGATATTCCTATACTCACCTCCCTCTAGTTTACCATCGATATGGTTGTGACACCGTATCTATTCTCCCGTTCATCAATGGCACCCCAACAATTTACACGCGCTCCATGGAAGTCGGGAAACAGATCGTCGTTACTGGTCACAGGTCAGGTGTATTTGGAAAAGCAGATCACTTCAGTCGCGCCTTTCTGTGAGTTTGCAGAGGTATGCCTATCCGTATGGAATGACCATATCTTGCATTCCACAGTTTCTGGGGTCCGAGTCTCATTGCTACGGAGGGGGAGTCGTGGAGAAAACATAGGAAGATTGCCAGCCCTGCGTTCAACAACGAGACGTAGGTGATTAGAATATCTAGTATGGGTCGATTGCCTAACTTGACCAAGGCACGCCTTCGTATGGGATGCATCGCGTGAGCTTTATGCAGAGATGGCCTCTAATGAGGGATGGGCCATGAAAGATGTTGTCGAGGTTCCAAATGTTCAGGCGCTCACGTCCAAGGCAAGTTTGCTTGGTGACACCATGGCTTGGACTTGGCAACTCACCTTGCAAACAGTTCACGCTCACCATATTTGCATCGGTTGGTTTTGGTTTTCCATTCACATGGGCCAATCCACCTGCGCACCAAGATGACATGAGCATACAAGAATGCATGGAGATCATTACGAAAACGAATACATTCGCAGTCGCTGCCCCAGCATGGGCTTGGAAATTACCATTTGCATGGTCAGCGCAAATTTGATCTTTCGTCAATTATGCAGAAAATAATCATCTATGATAGGGTCCGACGCACCCGCCACGCCTATGACACCATGCGTGCATTTATGCACTCTCGAGTGAGCACCACACGAGAGGCGATCCGATCTGAAGCCGAGGACAATGCAACCAAGCGAGCAAGAGATCTATTTACACTTCTTGTCCGTGCTTCTGAGGACGTAGGAGGTAGTGTGAGATTGAGTGACAACGAACTGGTAAGCAAGCTGGAGGTTGCGATGCACCGAAAGTCGGGATTAACAGGTACTTTTGGCGTAGATTGGAAATGTGTTCTCTTTGCTGTTCGCTGGTCATGGTAAGCGCTTGGTCTGCTCCATTCAATGGCCCCGGAATACTTACATTAAATTCTCAGAGACCACAGCCCAGACTTTGGCGGCAACCCTTGGATTCCTCGCTTTAGATCCTGACCTTCAAGATGAAATCGTTACTCAAGTGAGGGAGGTTACACAAGGGAGAGACGATGATACTTTGGTGCGTGTGATATTGGAAGGCAGACCTCTTACTGAGCTTTAGAATGCATTTCCTAGCTGCTAGAAGATTATGGAAGGCTCGACAAGGTACTTGCGGCATTCTACGAAGGGATTCGAATGTTCCGTGAGCAAAGCGTCATCCTTCGATACCATCTGTTAATGTCGTGGGTATGGTAGCACCAGGGGTCTTTCTCATTCGCGAAGCGAAGCAAGATACAGTCTTGGACATCTCTGGGGGAACAGAACCAAGGCTGTTGTCTGTGAAGAAGGGTACCATTGTGAGCCGTTGTTAGAAACTCCCGTCGTGGATTGTTGGCTAATTCTAGGCGTGTTAAGGTTGTGGTGGATATGATTGGCGTCCGTAAGGACATCGCGTGACATTCTCTTGACTGTGGTCTTGATTATCCTCTACAGAGTATAACCCACGCTATTTTTCCGACCCTGACAAATTCCGCCCCTCGAGGTGGTACAGAAGGCAGAATGATCCGGATGAAAAGGATGAGTCGGAGGAATTTACGGGGTTTAGCATCGGTATGGGATGAATCGGTGCATCCATATCTTGATTAATGGTCCAAAACCATAGGTCCTCGTGCGTGCATCGGTCGCAAATTTGCGTCTGTGGAAGGCGTGTGCTTCCTCGCGTCGTTGTTGCGAGATTGGCGGGTAGAACCCTTGCTCGCGACGCTGCCAAATGGTCGGGTCGAGAGTGTAGATGAATGGCGAGAACGGGTATTGCAGGCAAAGCTCGAAATCACCTTGGGTGTCAAGGACGTGCCTCTTAAATTTATGAGGCGGGCTTGAAGAAATTGAATTGATTTGCAAAGGCTGGCCCTAGCAGGTTGTCATGTGATCTAGTACTTGCTTACTAATACAGTTGAACTGAACGGTATCCAAAAGGGGCGGTTGCCGAATACCGGCCATTCCGAAGTGCGATAGAAAAGTTGTCTTCTTCGTCTGCCCTCACGAACCTGATGAACAACACTTACGACGTCCATTAACACCCGTAACTTATCCCCGCATCACCCATCTGTTGGCGCACATGATCTGCCAGATTGTATTATACTCGCTGTATTTTTCGCCAATAGCCGTCGCGCTATATACTCCATCCCCGAGGTGAGGGTATTTGCCAACCCGCCCACACGAGTGCCACTCATTTACATTAGATGGGCGCAAGCGGTCGCTTTGCTGGAGAACACCCTATATGTTCACGGCGGACTGAGCGACCCGTTCAACTCCTACTCGTATAGCTCTGCACCAGAGATATCCGACCTGCTACTCCTCGATCTATCCACATCCTTCGACTCCTCAACACCCCCGTGGCAGCTTCTTTCCACCAACTCTTCACCTGCCCTTGCGTGGCACACATTATCCGCGTTCAGTCCCACTGAACTTCTACTCTTTGGGGGGCAACCTGGCCCCAATTCTTTGACAGTTCTTACAACCCTCAACGATTCGTCAGGCCTACTCTCGACCTCTGCCCAGTCCAGTCCGTCTTTCCTTATAGAACCGCAAAATTGGGCGAATCAGCCCATGCGTAGGATTCGTCATTCCTCATCCTATACAAACGACAAGGTGTGGATAACTGGCGGTGAGGAAGCGGATGGTTCTGGAAATGCATTCGGTCAGCATTACTCCTTTACCCCATCTGGTCCGGAGTTTGTCCAGTTGCCACCCTCCCCTAATGCTCCGCCCGATGTTTATGGCCACGCCTCGCTCGTGCTGCCGGATGGACGCCTCCTAGTCCTTGGTGGATACTGCGCGTCCTGTTCCGAGCTTGTACCTATGAATACGGTATGGTCCCTGAATACCACACAAGATCCTCCTGTCTGGGAGATGGTTCCCATTTCTAACGAATCTTTGCCGAGCCCTCGTCGTGACTTCGCGGCGGTCGTCCTTTCCAATGGCTGTATTCTTGTCCATGGAGGCGGTGATGCGCAACTCCAGACGACATACAGCGATGGATGGATTTTAGACACGAGCCAGAACCCCATGGTGTGGAATGGTGTAGCGGCTCTCGCACAGTTGGGCCCAAGGAAAGACCACTTTGCAGTTCAAGCAGGCGGTTATGTATTATTCTGCTTCGGTGAGATGCACGTGCAGCATGTTCACAACGACAGTCGCTCATCGTTCATGTTAGGATATGGTTCATCCTCTCCTGCATCTGCTTCCTTATTCATATATAATCCAACGACATCCTCTATGGTTACCTCCTACACTGCACCTCCCGCTGGCTCAACACCTGCTATTACTTCTTTGCCGGGGCCCGCACAGACAGGCTCAAACCCCAATGCTAATGGGGGGACGGGCACTGTTTCTTATGGTGGCTCGATGGGTTCTCCCACAAACACCTCTAATTCATCCTCTGGTTCAAGCGATCATATTACTGCTGTCGCACTTGGGACGGTATTTGGAGTCCTTGGACTTGTCACAGGTGGACTTGCGGCGATATACTATCTGAAACGAGCGCATACTCGCGACCGAAGGACAGCTAGGAGGTTCTTCCCACTTGCAGACGATCCCGAATTATCATCGTTGGAGAGATCGGTGGGTGGCGCTTCGCCAGAGGCAGCACGGCTTCACAGCCAGGACGACGAAAGCGACATGGGAGTTGACAACCCAGGCGTAATAACCCACGTTCTCGCGCACCTCGGCATCAGCAAACTTAGCTCCAGGCCCCGCCAACCACGGAGGGACATGTTTGCGGACGAGGACACCAGATCATTCGGGGTTGGACACTCGAGTACCCTGCAGAGAGAAGGCAGTGAGGGAACCAGCGTCTGGTCTCTCCGCTCTGTGGGTGCTTTGGTACGCGGTGTGATTGGCCGTGAGCCTAGTGGATCTGAAGTAGATCAAGCGAATCACGAGTGGGAGAAGATGGATCATCTCCACGAGGAAGACCGAGAAGGTTTAATTCATCAAGCAAATTTCCGCACCAAGACCTCTTCGCATCCGAGCCATCGGAGAGAGGGAAGTTTTTGGTCATATACCGACCCCTTCGAAGACCGTGTTCCAGACGACGAATATGACGGACTCAATTTACGCCCTGGGATTCCCGAGAAGGACGCAGATTATGATCAATCAGTCTTGAGAAAGGACGGGACTGATGACTTCGAGTGGTCCGCCTTGGGCCCACAAGACTCCATTTGGCCCTTCTCCGTACGCTCACGTATGCTCACACCCCTCAGAGAAGTCTCTCAAATATCTCTTTCGGATCATTCTAACTCGATTACGTCTCTGCGAGAACCTTTGCAAATAACCCATTGCCCCACGGACAACGCCGCGTTGTCCCCAACAGCCAGCGTTTCTCCTGTGTGCTATAGTCCCTCGGCATCGCGTTCCTCTGACCCACATCCTGTTACATATGTCCCACGACATTCAACTCTCTCAGGTTCCACCTTGTCTCACTCGCCATCTTCAACTCGCCCCGACAGCTGGTGGTCACGTATAACGAAATCACCGCTGCTGGATCGTCGTCCGTCTATCACATCATCCAAGCCGCTGGACTTCAGAGACCCAAGACCCGCCCCACCTCTCGTCTTGTTAGAAGAAACGAAGCAGCCACCTGCTACTCCTGCGTGTTCAAATGATACGGTTGTTGATCAGCCAGTTGAACATGGTCGTACGGTGTCTTCCGCTCATAGTGGGCGTACGGCGAATACCGACTTGGCGGAGCATCTCGGGGGCAGCTATGACGTGGTCCAGCGTCTCGCATCTGACGGATCAAGTTCTAGGCGCGCACCGTCGCTGGGTTCGGAGGAACTAACCGAACAGGGAACGTCGAGTGTTGACAACGATGGGCGTTCCGAGATCTTTCCGTCAAGCAGTCCACCCCACGTCGATCCGCCACGATCAACGTTGCCGCCAATTGACCCTGCTATGTCCACGGAAGTGGAGACACCCAATTCTAATCCGACTACGCCAAAAAGGGGAGGGATGGTGAGCAGCAGAGTCCGAGCATACGAGCGCCGATTGTCCCAGGAATTAGAGTCGGTACAAACGCCCTCTCCTCGGAACACACGTCGTCGCGAAGAAATGCCATCACGGACGCGTCCGACGATACAGTACGGTGTTGCGCGGCGCGCCTCGTTATTTATCGCTAACCCAGACTCTGAACGACTTTGATGACATTTGTGTTTTCTCTGCTATTCTTCCAAGTCAGCTGGGGCTGTCATTTACGAGTTGTACAAGGATTATTTTAGGGGACTGTATACGTCATTGTATCGGGTTGGACGATAGTGTAGATTGTTGTTCCGCTTTCTATAGGACTTGCAGGTTGTTACCCAGTAGATCGTGAATCAAGGCTCGATTATCAACGAGCTGGATGAATGGCAGAAAGCGCTCTTGGATGATTTCAACTACTAGTTTTGGTATAAATTAAGCCAAGTGCTGCGGTGAACACTGCCAAGTTGTCTGGCCTGAGTGTCAAGTATTTGTACAGTGCCTGGCAACCCCCATCAGCCCGCTCAGGGGACGGCATGAACCGAATCCCCGCTACAGTTCTACTACCGCGAACAAATTGTGCGTCGCGGAAGTCCTTACGGGCCGGGTCATGCAGACGGAGAGATGTATGTAGGGTGAACTCGAGAACGAATTTCATTCATCCAATATTGAGGTGCCGTACACGAATCCGCGCCTTGTCAGCCGTGCTTCTCATATCGAGGTTAGTGCCACCTTTGACCAACCGGGAAAAGCGTCGTCTCAGATCCATACTTCATAGGGTGACGACCAGTAGCAACCATGCTTGAAGTGTATGGCACCATCTTTCGTGATGGCAACAAGGGAGAAAGGCCTGGGCAGGTGCATGGGGTTGCCGGGGGGTCGGAGGGTGGGTTTTGATGGGCCACTTGAACGTCGGAAGCCCTGTCCGTACCGGTTCCGGTACCAAAATACAAGACGACGGACCTGCATACGGCACATTGTCGGCAGATCGTGTCGCTTCCACCCTCTTGTCGTCTTTCTATCTTGTTTACTCTCATCAAAAGGGTCGGCTCGCCATGCTGTGAAGCCATTATGCGATACCCCTTGTTTCCACAACCTTGTTCATTTCAGGATCGGATGGTAGACGTGCTGTGCTCGGTGCGGCTGACGTGCCAGGTCGTCCTGTCGTCCCAATAAGGTCTAGCTTGCGGAACAACTAAATGTAGACGGTGGGGGTTGCTTGCCCTCTGAAGACACAAAAAAAGGGGCGCTTAAGGTCCGAAGGCGAGAGACAAGGGCACGAAACTTTAACCAATCCAGGGTTCGATCAAGTGCATTCCCCCCGCCGCCATCAAGCCATGAGGATGGCAGCCATTCTATTGTAAAGATGCTGCGATGATAGGTTTGGATTAGCCAGAACCAAACAAACAAGAGAGGTTCTTCGGATGAGCGCGGTTCGAGATGCCGAAAGAAACGAAAATTACATGGTTGCACGATTGTTGTCGGTCCGTCGAGGAGCCGTAATAACTTGCACGGACGAGGTCGGAGTCGTGTCCGCAGTGTTGTACTCGCCCAGTGTGTGCTAGGCCAGTAACGAGTCCACCCTGATCGGCACTCGCAAGGACCGACTGACAACGTATGTTAGTGTGCCTTGGTAAACCACGTCACGACTGACGGCGTCTGTGTGTGAAGATGGCAAAATTACTTGATCGAGCCCATCATTGTCGACTTGGTGTGTCTAGGACCGCAGCTGCTAACCAAGTTGAAGTTCATTAAAACCATTATGATATGGACTCACGGCAGTCATCCTCGTTGCAGGAGAGAGTCACAAGGCTCCATTCTTGGATTCGAAGAAGCTCGGTGGTGTCGATAACGTTCGGTCGGAGCGAAGGTTCGAAGGTTCCCGCAGTGGATTACCTGATTGTCGGCAGGGTGCTGTATTCATTAAAGGGCTTCTCGGCCGACTGCCAACTTGAAACTTGGTGGATGTTAATGAGCAGGCTCTAACCACGCCTTTACCCAACGTGACGGCGAACTTGTTCCGACTCGAACGGTTCCAGAACGCAATATTTCCATGCACAGTCAAGTGGAACTATACCCTGATTAGGAAAGCTGGGCGGCTGGAGCCAACCAAGCTGTGTCAGGGCGGCCAAGGGCCTCAAAGGTCCCTCGAACACCCCTTCCCTCACGCAGCGCCAACGATGTGGTACAGACGCCGGGGCGTTATCTGCTGCCTCGTGTTCGACCAGTCAATATTAGACCGCTTCAGCCGTCCAGTTCTGCCAAATTCAACGTTCACCTTCATACAATCCATTCTGCACAGTGCACACGATGTCACCGGCAATCTGCCAACCACCCGCGGGTGGTCCCGCTACCGTAACATGGGAGGTGCCTATTCATACATACATGCATCTATCCTTTGAGTTCTCCGAGCAGCTTCTCGAGCTCCTCGGACTTGGGCGTGATCTTGTTGAGGTTCTGTTATCAAGCTCAGCCATCGAGTCACCTTTTGATACTATACACGAGAGACTTGCCTCCACAAGTAGCTCGACGTACTTCCTCTGCGCCTCTTCCTTGCTTGTACCCTTGACACCATTCCAGGCATCCCTGTAGTGACATGTGAAATTAAGTACACGATCACAGTGCGATGGGGGATGCTATGACCATTTAGCCTTTCCGACAAAGTCCAACAAGCCTGGTCTCGCCGTTTGCACGTCGCCTTCGGTCGCTACGTGGAACGTTCAGCAGAGTTCGGCCTCGACCGTTTCCGAATGCAAACCTTGCTTATAGTATGCGTAGTACTGCGCGATCGCTCAGCCAATCTGATGATCTCTGCGAGTGATGGCCCTCACCTTGAGCTTGGTGTCCTGATCAGGCTGATAAGGGCCGTCCTTGGGGAGACCCTGGACGTATGCGACGGCCTTGTCGAACTTTTCCTGGACGGACAGTGTCATGGTTGAGAATCAAGAGTGCTTGCTCGCAGTCGTCGTTGCGCTACTCGGCTCAAATACGTCGCAATCGGGGTTTATCTGGATCAGTCCTCGATCAGGAAATCTCATTTATTATCTTGTCACGACTCGTCGACGCGGTCTCAGATGGCACAAGCAGAGCTCGCAAACAATACGGGTAGCACCCACGACGAAGGGATCGCTCTCTTATGAAATGACCCGAGGCGATTGGGTGCAAGCAAATGGCGATATGATGAGTGCGTGACAATCACGCGTGTGACAGAGTGTGTCCGTTGCAATACACTGCGAGACGAAACAACTCTTGATTGCAACCAAACGTTTCTCCTATGGCACCCTCGGCGGCGGCACCACCTTCACCACAAGAGATACAAAGGAAACTCTCTGTGCACTCGGTTGCCAAACCTAAAAAGGTGTGATCCTTGATGCCAACCCTCCCCTTGATACCTTGTTCTGATCAGGGCAATCCTTAGAGCCCACCGGTCTCGCAGGCACACGTATCTGGAACGGAGTCGGATTCGGATTCCGTCGTGTCGCCAGATTTAGCGTCTCCCACACACTCACAGTCGATGGGTTCTACTGGTGTGCTACTCTCTGGCAGCAGTTCACAACCACCTCTCTCCTCGATCGCGGAGCGTGCATCGGGTAGCGGGGAGGAGTCTGAGGAGGACGACGAGGAAGAGGAAAGACCGTGGAGGACTGCGGATAAATCTCAGTGCATGCAGGATTCCGTGAACGAAGGTGTCATAAAGTCAGGCTATCTTTGGAAGAAGGGCGAGCGGCGCAAGGTCTGTGTGATCAACTCTCGTTTCACTACCTAATCTGGAAGTTTTTGTAGACCTGGAAGAAGAGATGGTTTGTTTTACGGCCAGCACATCTGGCATACTACAAGACCTCTGCCGAGTACCAGCTCCACCGACTTCTCAATCTGACCGACGTGCACTCGTGCACGCAAGTCGTGTTGAAGAAGCATCCGTACGCTTTTGGGGTCGTCACGTCCGTAAGAACATTTTATCTTCGAGCACAGAGCCCCGAAGAGGTACAGCAATGGGTTGCGGCCATTCAGGATGCGCGTGAGAACATCATGATGACTTCAACTCAAACGTCGCTAGTGACACCGATCACGGTACCAGATGCCCAAGCCATGCTCAGTCGTACCGCCACCATCACACCTCCGCCCACCCATCCATTGCATGCTCAAAACATCACGTCTTCCGACTCGGAGGACGTATCGCCCAGTGGGCAACGTACGTACTCGGCGTCGTCACAGAATCGACCGACGATCGGTGCATCGCCTACTCGGCCAACAGGGCCGGCGAAGGATGCGATTGCAAAGATAGTCGTGTCCGGTTACTTGATGAAGTGTGGATCAAAGCGACACAATTGGCGCAAACGATGGTTCGTGCTATACGGAGAAAAGTTAGTCTATTCGGGGAGTCACATGGTAGGTGCGGTTGGACTGATCGGCGACCTGTGGCTGACGCACACATGTTGCACTGGACGTTGGCAGGATACGAAACCGCACCGACAGTTTTCTGTATCTGAGATTCTGGATGCATTAGAGTTCGAGATGCAGTCGCACAAGCATGGTGGAGGGGTACCTCCGCCTGTGATGAGTGCACAAGCATCAGGGGGCTCACCGGATAAGCGAAAGGCAGCGCATGGGCCATATACGTTCAAGATAGTGACGACGAAGCGAACGCTGTTGTTGTGTGCACCGAGCGAGGAGGAGGAGATTAAATGGTTGAGTGCGGTGCGGGCACTAATAGCGAGGCGAACAGGGGCAGGTGTTATGCCGGGAGATGTGGCGTCGAAGGGGGTAGGGGGAGGCGGGGAGGCGGGGCAAGGGGGAGGGTCGAGTAGCGGATTGAGACATAAGGTCAGGAACCTGAGCATCAGTGGGGCGAGTGGCGGACCTATGTCGGATGGGTAGATGGACGGAATGACGGCATTATCTACAGAGTCTCAGTTGTGCTTGAGTTGTAATTGTACCTCGCTCTCACGTCACGAATATGCCGGATGGAGGACATGTCACAGGTACCCTGGTTGGTCGACGCGTACGTATGCAAGTATTACTTGATTGGTGCAGGCTGTGGATGAGAAGGGTGGGCTTCGTGGGGGGGGGTGAAGAGCGAACTTTGTCGGTGGATGGTTTGATAAGTGGCGTATCGGCACAGCTGCGACAAGCGCGGAAGTAAGACGGAACCAATTTGAGACATAGTGGCTGTCCTTGGGGGTCTGGTCCGGGAACTTGACTGAATGCCAGGTGGTGCATGCATCTCCGACCTGAGCGGTAGAGGGATGGACACGAGGGGAGGGCGAGGCTGGGGGACGATTGTGGGTGGTCGTTTGGGGGATCTTGAGGTGGCCGGGACCAAAAGACCCCTGGGCAAACATTCTCATCGGTTTGAAAATCGGGGGTGATTAGGTGATCAAGGACCCCGAATGCAAGTCGTGTCGTAGAGTCCTCTTTGATCTGTACCAACGTCCTCGTACGTTACTTATAACCTTGGCCCTACGCCTACAATGCCTCCCCCGTCCCCGCTCCCCTCTCCATTCTGACACGTACATATCACCCCCTTCCTTTCCGTTCATTCAGTCCCCATGCCCCCCGCACCAAAGTCCCCACAGTCACGGAGACCCGGAGCGCCCAAAACAAAAGGCGCTGTGCGCGCCAAGTCCGGCTGTTACACCTGCAGAATCCGTCGCAAGGTCCTCCCCCTTTCCCTTTCCCTCCCCCTCCCCCCCTAACCTGCCCATCAGAAATGCGACGAGCAGATGAGTGCCGACGGCAGCTGCTCCACGTGCGTCCGCCTCCGCCTCCAATGCCTTGGCTTCGGTGCCAAGCGTCCCGAATGGCTACGGGTAATGCCCCTTATCCTCTCCCCGCACGCCCCCTCTCATCCGTCGCAGGAGAACCGCAACGTCCGTGACTTGCGGGAAAAGATCAAGGCGTTCCTTGCATCCCAGGGCATGATCAAGGGCCACTCCGGCACCGCCCCCCGCGCCCCCGAACAAGAGCCGCAAATACTGGCCTTGTCTGCAGACTATATCTCCCCCACCAACAGCCCTCAGACACCCACCCTCTCCATCTCCTCCACCAACGATGAGCGTCCTTCCTCATACCCTCTTCGCACGGACCGTTACCCCGATAACGATCGTAAGACCCGTCCTCCGCTAATCCCTCCCTCCTTTCTCACCCCTTTCAAGGTCTCCCCGTCATGCACGAATTGAGCCCCGATTCACCTCTGGAACGAAGTGATTTCCCTGAAGTCCTCCTTCCTGCTGTCTCATACTCTTCGACTCCTGTTAACACTAGCTTAGATTCATGTAAGACCTCGTATCGTTACTAAGTATTTGTATGTATAATAGTGCTCAATGCCCTCCTTGCAGGGCCAAACCATTCATTAGCCCTTCAACGCCCACATACCAGTCACTTTTCAAGATATTATAATGTTGCCTTGCATGAAGACGAACCCATTGATGCCATCTCTTCCGGCTACTTGTTGACGCCCTCCCCTGCTTTCGATCAATACCCCTGGCCCTCGTTGGACGAGCGCCAAAACGCTTCCCTTGACTATTACATGAGACACGTTCTCCGCTTGCAATACCTCCACGCGAGCGACTCTCTTGACTCTATTATCTGGGACTTGATCCATACAAATGATAATGCTCGTCAAGCTGCCTGCCTCCTCTCCGACCTTCATCGCAAGAGCACTCAGAAGGACAGACTCGGCCTCATCGAACCAGAAGATGTAGAGACCTTGCGCCACATGCAGATGGTCCCCTTCCAGAGTCCCCTCACAGAAGGTGACGCCCTTGCAGGGCTGTGCATCGTCTCCTACTTTCTCTTTAGTGGTGGCTCAGGTCAATGGCAGACCTTTCTCGATGCCGTCTGCACATACGCTCTCTCTGTTCTCAACGATCGTCGCTACGGAGGTCCAGGCAAAGTCCTCCTTTGTTGCTCGGAGAGTGTTCGGTTCATCATCAAAACGTCAATGTGGTTCGACGTCCTGGCGTCTGCCACGCTG
Organism: Fistulinella prunicolor; assembly: GCA_038089875.1. Taxonomy (NCBI): domain Eukaryota; kingdom Fungi; phylum Basidiomycota; class Agaricomycetes; order Boletales; family Boletaceae; genus Fistulinella; species Fistulinella prunicolor. The sequence continues at coordinate 136,510 of JBBPLP010000005.1, read as the reverse complement.
GTGAGGGAACCACGCTTCTTGAGTGTCATCAGAGACCTCTTTGACCAACGAACTTCCTTTTTCGACGGCAAACCCGTCCTCCCCATGGCGGAGTGCTCGATGTTGTCCGTCATGGGTTGCGAAAACCACATCGTGCTCGCCCTTGCGGAGATCGCTAGCTTGGCCCACTGGAAGGAATTACATGTCAAAAACGGCAGCCTCAGTGTCATAGAACTCGTCCAACGTGGCCACAAAATCGAGGAAATATTAAAAAAACCCAGCTCGTCCCCATACGACCCCGACATGGCTATGGACACTGAGGAAAGGCCGCGCGCACATCAGCGCCGTCTGACTTCCGAAGTCTTTCGTGCCTCGGCGTACGTCTACCTCCACTCTGTCGTCTCTGGCGACTTCCCGCGATGCCCAGAAATTATTGAAGCGGTGAACGACACGGTTAAATGCTTGATGGCCGCTGAGGACGGTCCCACTGGTCGTGCGGTCGTCCGAAGCGTCGTCTTCAGTATCTGTATCTGTGGCTGTCTCACCGAGGACCTACGCCACCAACGCTACTTCCTCAAACGCCTTCAAGAGCAACAAGGGCTTTCGATTGGAAATTCTCAGCAGGTGTCGCGTCTCATTCAAGAGGTTTGGAATCGGCGCTCCCGAGGAGCTGTCGACTGGCGGCAGGTCATGCGAGAGGCGGAAATGCTTCTCGTATAGAGGTCTGTCTCGCCCCTGATCTATCTTACATTTTCATTTCCCCTGCATGCTGTCGGACTAGTTACGTTACGTCTCGTTTCTGTTTTCCCATGTTGCACGATTACATCTCATCTCTGCATGTTTACTTTTTTTTTTCCCGACTGCTGGTCAGGAATGCTGACTTGTATTGATTGGCTCATCACCGGAAAAAAATACCCCCACTCCACAAGCTGTACTCTTTGCACACTCTAGTTCACGGATCCATTTGTGTTTTTTTTTGTCCCACAATACTAATGCTATGGTTTGTACCGAAGCGATGTCAGGATCAGCTGGCTTCATACAGCAGTTCAAATTCAAACTGGAGAAGAAGGGTGTGCGGAACATGTGATGGAACGCCACAGCCACGCTCCACTTTCCGTGGGAAGCGAATCAACAAACCATCCCGCACTTAGAATTTTTTTTAAAAATGGACACAGGCTTGCCAGAAAGCAGTGGCTATTATGATCAGATCGGCATAAATGTGCTCCAAGTGTCGCAAGTATACTTATACTGTATGCATTCTCGGCTTTTCGCGTATATACGTGAAGGCACTCAGTTGCCTGGCAATCCGCATCAAAATGCCTTTCAAATCGGATGTGGTGAGGGGTGTAACAAATCAGGGCTACGTGTCGCTTTCGAACGGCAAACGCGACTGATTGTCGGTTGGTTTGGGGCCCTCGCCGCGGGATTCTTGTCGCTGGTCCAAGCTGAGTTATGACAGTGGCGGCTGTCCTGTGCACGCTCCTCAGCGAAGTTACGGCGGGGAGACGCCGTCGCCCATAACTCGGCGAGGACAATCATGGTTAATCGCCAACCTATGCCGGTTATGGGGGGAAATACGTTCCGGAGCTGGTTGAAGCCATCATGCATCATGGCGGGGTTTGTTGATATGTATTTGACCATTGAATATGACAAGATACGTACTACGCGGACGGAAAACGAAACAAGGACTCGGGTTATTGTTTCCAAACGCGTTCTGGCGCAAGAAGTTGTCCTCGAAGAGCGAAAGGCGAACAGTCCATTTGCCGTGATGCGGCATATTGTGTGTGTGCGTGTGTGGATGTGCCTCGTTAATGAGTTGCCTGCTGACTGCGGCTGACAAAGCCTTTGACAAGGAAATCGATATCTAGCGGAGACCTTGAGGGGAGTGTCGAATACGGTCATCCCCGTCAAAACACTCCATGGCTCCATATGGTCGGTCGAGGGGCTGACACCAACATATTCCAAACTCGAGCTATCAGCTAGCGAACGGTCGGATGTGACACAGAAGCCACTGGCAGATGTTAGGGCCCAGACCCGGCCCCGGCATATCAAAATAAATTACACTGCTCTTTTTATCTATCTGGGCTTCTCTCATCAGACCGGCGATACTTTTCTTGCGGGTTTTTCCAGGCGGACCCTTTCGTTATACTTATATACTTATATTTTTAATCTTATATTTTTCCGCCTCGTTATCAAACTTGTCTGATCGCCGTTCGACCGACGATGGGTTGTTCCCAGCTACTAACGGAGGTCCCGCACCACCGATACTTGCGGGATACCTATCGCATCCTCCTATCGTCCGAATCGAATAGTCATCGCTTCGTGCTTCCAAGGCTTACAAGATAGCCTGGAGACCGAGTCCCATCTCACGACGTGATCGGACTGCAAAAAAAAAAAAGTTTTTGTTCCATCAAGTGTTTGATTCGTCATCGGGACAGAGAACGGTATTTAAGAGAACGGGGTGAATGCCAGCACATAACGAATACGCCCGGGTTAACGCGTCATATCTGCGGCCACGCTTTCCACTTGCAAGCCGCACCTGTACGGCTGTGAGTGCGGCTGTAGGAAGTACCGGGACCCGAACAGACGCAAGATGTGGTTGGGTGTGTGAGAGCGTGAGGACGGAATAGCCTTTTTCTTTCTCCATCCCGGGGTTTTTTGGGGGTTGTGGTGTTTTGCACAGGAGGACCCTAGGAACCGAGTCCCGGACTCGGCTGGTGCCTCGCTTCGTGACCCGTCATAGCCATTCTACTCGGAGGCTTATCTAATGGAGCTTGAGAATCGAGTGGGATCTGATAGTGCCGTTCACATTGCAAGATGAGAAGCATACTCAACATGTCTGACACACTACAGCTTCTATAACCACTCTAGCCGGAAGGACATGGTCACACAGCTGGAACAAGCTCACCGTAGCCCTTCTGCGGCGTTAGTACCCGAGGACCGTACCCAATTACTTCATGACCTACCAATATGGTTTCATGCACAGACTTCCGGCCCCTTGCACTGTTCCTTTAGTTTGATCAGCTTCTTTGACCTGCCCGTGTCAATGCCATCACGCCGCATTCTCCTTTGCGACTCTGCCCAATCTATATCCCCGACGACCTTTGACCTGACCCTCCATCGGCGATTTTCATCCTTCGTCTTCCGATCCCACATCACCGCTTTCCCGACGTCAATCTTACCGTCTTTTTAATAGCGAGCCCTCTCCTCGATCCCCCTGACGCAACCACATTACTCGTCCGCCGGCATGTCCCACCACAACTCAAATTCTTCCAACAGCAGCCAGTCTCCCTCCCCAGAAACACCATCCAGCAACACATCCCCACATCTTCTCTCCAACTCACTGGCATCAAGACCTTCAGATGGAGTAGACTCACTTAACATAAACTCCCGTGGAACACCCAACAGAATGCCGCTAGACCTGCCCCGGCCAGCATCAGTAGGAAGGGGCGGATGTTGGTCTGTGTTCCTCCGTCTCTTCCTCCTTGTCACCTGCTCACAAAGGACCGGTTACCAGGACCTGCCGACTGCGCAGAAAAGTGAGTCCACTATTTAGTCACGTAATCTCCCTCCTGACGATGCCTGCAAGAAATGCGACGAGCAGCGCGAAGGCAACTCCTGCCATACGTGCAGGCGCCTACAAATCGATTGTCTGGGGTGGGGGGCGAGACGTCCAGATTGGATGCGTGTGCGTATCATCTCTCGCATTTTTGTTGCCGATGATGAACCCTTCTCCAGGACAAACGAGCCGTGGAAGCTTATAAAGCGGAAATCAAGGCGAAATTGACCCGAGCTGGTCTCATTCGTGGTCAACCACGGTCCTCCATAATACAGGCTACGTCGTCGTCGTCCTCGACAGTCTTTGCCACAGAACAATATCAGGGTCCTGCAAACGGTTCAATAGTCCCTCCCTTCATTAGTGACAATGGGCCACCTAACCTTACTATCATTGACACCACCCAACCGCAAGGCGAAAGTCCGACAATGATGTCGATGTTCGGTGGGTAGTGCTCATCGAGACCTGTTTGATGACTCAGACAAAAATTCCAGGACTACCACTTAGCTCACCTTTCAACATGACTTTACCGTTGATAGACTCATCATTACCGCAGCTTATCAATCACTCGCCATACACACCATCTACGTCCATTTCATCGCACCCATCACCACAGGACCTTGGGTTATTTGACCGCGCGTTTGACAGTGTCACCCCACCTGCACTCGGATTTAGCCACGAACCCACAGCGTTATCGGCGCACCCGCTCCAAAGCGAGCATGTGTTCTACTATTTTGAGCACGTCAGACAGTCACTTTTCGGCTTTATGGGCAACTCCGCTACGAACGCGCTATATTCAGTACGCTTTCTTAACCAAAACCCGGACTTACTAATACTAATGAGTTCATCAAAGGTTGTATCTCAAAACCCGCAGGGCCCTTTGACGAACGCCATATGTGCCCTAGCCAGTCTCCATAATATGCGGCTCCGCGCCGCGAGGGGACTGGAACCAGTAACCAGCACCCTGGAGAACTCACCCGCAATAGTATTTTATGATACTGCTCATGCACAGTTGTATAAACCCCGAGAAGGGGTGTTGACGGAAGGTGATGCCAATGCTGCGCTGCACCTCCTCGGGTTCTCTTTATTTTCCGGAGGCGCGACCGAGTGGCGGCCGATGCTTGATATTGCCAATGACTGGATGGCGCAAACTGGAATCCCAGCGAACGAAAACCCCAAACTAGCCATGATGAACATGAGCCAAGGTGCGCGGGTAGCACTGAAAGCAGCCATGGTGAGAGTATACCCAACTAAATTCCAACGCCGTGGCTGATTTGTTGTTGACAGTGGTTGGATATCATGTCAACGATTACTTTGCATACCATACCCAAACACTTGGCTTTCTATCGACGGTTGTATCGAGGTGGAGGAGGCTTCTGGTCGGGTACTTCTGGTATGAGTGCCAAAGAGGACTCAGAGCTTCGGGTAGACAACCTCACGGGGTGTCCGGACGAAGTGTTACTTGCTATTGCTGAGATCTCCACCCTCTCGTGCTGGAAAATACAGGAGATGCGCAAAGGGTGCCTGAGCATGAAAGAGCTGATCCGACGCGGAAACATCATAGAGAACCACCTCCATTCATACGAGCCAGTATACTCCCGGGAGCCCGATCAAACGCCACTACATCCAGACCTCGTTGTTGGCGAGGAATCAAACTTGAAGGGGATGGCGGCGTCGATTCCGGCCGTTGCTGACATGCAACAGCTGGTGGCGAAGATATACAGGGAGGCGGGACTCTTGTATTTGCACACGATATTGAGCGAGCCAATTCCAGGTAAGGGGTGACGAGTGTGGACAAAAAGATAGATGTCGACTGACGAGTTTACAGGTGTACCCGAAATTGTCCAGTCGATCGATACCATAACTCAACTTGTGCGTCAATTGCCGATGTCGGCGCTCGATCGGACGCTAGTGTTCCCAATATGTTTAGCGGGATGCCTAACGGACGACCCTTTGAAGCGAGAGGTATTCAAAGCGAGACTGGTTGGGCAACAGAATCTGTTCGGAAACGTCCACCAGGCGCTGATGGTCATGGAAACGGCCTGGCAACGGCGGGACACGAGAGGAGGTGCAGTTGAATGGCGTGACCTGTTGCATGTTCAAGGGCGAAATCTACTTTTACTGGTCTGAAGCTGGCAGACAAGATTAGTCCATACATGGGCGTCTCCACTGTTTTTATACCACTCACCAGTGTATCATGGTTAGAACGTATTAAGGTAGTAGTACATCGCTAGTCAATTCTGTAGTGTTGTGTTAGTCAATTTATTAGGTTTCAGAGGTCACTCACTGCTTGATGAGAGTGGACGGAATGTGGTTCAAGCCCAAGGAGGAGAGTTTTGCGGAAGGCGAATGCAGCGCTGAGCGGGCCGCCTGGCAGCTATATACCGACCGCGCGGAAATTGTGTTGGCTGCGCATCCAATCAAAAACGTGCATCCATCAGAGTCTAAAACAGCGCCCATAGCTGTGCTATATTATGTAATTATAAGTCGCCAAATAAATTACAAAATAAATGTTCACGTGACCGACGCGTCCCAAAATCTCAACCGCGAGCGGACTTTTGCTCATTCTCATCCTTTTACTACCATGTTCAAAGGCATACTGCCAACGAAAAGAGTACCCTCTACCGAGTTTACCATGGTCACCGGTCCGGTCGACATCGCCTACGGAAAGGAGAATGTCCCGGACCCTCTCTCTGCAGTGCCTTCAAAATCGTCCAAGGCGACCTTCCACAAAGACAAGGGCAAGCACGAAAAGTCCAAGTCGATGAAAACCTTGCAAGACTTTTTGGGCGAACCCGTCGTCACCAACCAGGCGTTCGACAGGCTCTTGGTCGGTGGTATCCTGTCGAATGCTCCGATTTTTTAACGAGAATGATGGACAGGATGACCTTCAAATTCCACCCACTCTCCGTCCAAAACTAGCCAACATGGATGCCACGGTGAAAGTTGCCATGCTCAAGTCATCTCAAATCCTGACGGTTAACCCGTCCACTCCACGCACAGTGCGCAAAGCACGCAGCATCGAGTCCATGACTTCCCCTCACGTCCCTCTCTCGACAACGGTGCCTGAGAGCCAGCCAAGGCGAGGCGGACTCTGGGGATCCGCCCTTGCCGGCAAAAGCACGACCGATCTCCACGCTTCAGATGACTCAGACAATGCTCACGAAAGAGGGGCATCATTTGATGCCGCACAAACGCTTTCTCGTGCACATGCACCCGTTGTTCCCGTAGAACTTGCGCCCAGCAAATCTAAGGAGAAGGCGCTCGGCAAGGGCATGACCCCCGTGAAGTTCTGCAGCGTCTTGACCTCGTCTTCGAGTACTACCCTTGATATGGAAGTTGTCAAGAAGCTGAGACTCATGCTAAGGAACGAGGCAGCAAGGTAGCTTTCTTCTCCTGGTGACCATCAGTAGCCTTGTTTTGACGTTTTTCCCCAGCTGGACGGAGGACTTCCTCCGCTCCGGGGGCTACAGCGCATTGCTCACAAGACTCAATGAAATTCTTGAAGTGGAATGGCGGTTAGTTCATTCCCGTGTCTCCTTTCGAACAAGACCTTGACGGAAACTCAAGTGAGGAGCAGCATGATGACCAAATGCTTCACGAGCTACTACGGTGCTTCAAAGCTCTGTCCACGTCCTCTATTGGATGTTTCGCCCTCCGAAGTTCCTGCCCAACTCCATTCGTTCAGCTGATCTCATTGCTATACTCTGACAAGAAGCCTGGCGATGTGGCGACCCGTCAGCTGATCGTTGAGCTACTTCTCATCCTGTTCGAAATCTACCCACCATCATCTCTTCCATCGACTGGTGGGCGCCTTCGTCGTGAAGCATGGGAATCATCAGAATCTTCGAGCAATATCATTACGTTCCCTGCGCCTCACAAGAACTTTTTCTCGCTCATCCGTGCAATCTTGTTGACACCCGCCCCTCCACCCACGGAATCACCCGCATCCCCGGTATCACCACACGCATTCATTGAATCGTTGCATCGTCCAAGGATATACAAATCATATCTGCAGGAACTTTCTGATGTTTGCAGGGATTATTTCTGGGTCTTCTGTCATCCCAACAACACCGTATGGAATCTCTCAGAAGTCGATGAGGGCAAAGTTGAGAAGCCCAAAGCGCCGGGAGGTATGACTGGTGGAGTGGAGTTTGAAGCCATGGGCTACTTTGTATGTTCACGGTATCATTGCATGAACTTTGCTTACTGCTTGGAGTAGACGACCCACCTTAAGCTCATCAACGCTATCTCGAGATCTGTCCACGACCTCAATATGTCCAAGGAACACGAAATGTCTTCTCATCGTTTCCATTCAGACCTGTTTGCTTCTGGTCTCGAGCGAATAATTTTGGTACGTTGATCAGATTCCCTCCAAGCCGTCATGTTTATGCCCGACGAAGATCTCCCGCAAAGCATCCACAGCATACTACCCCACACTTCACCTGGAATTATCGCGGTATATTCAATGGGCCAGCTTAGCCAGGTTCGAATTACCATGGACCGTGTCTCGACTTATCGGTCCTCCTCCGCAAGTACTGTGCAAGTTAAGACCTAGGTCTACCAGCAAAGGCGATGATCAGAGTCCGCATAATACACCAGCCAAAAAACGAGTTGCCCCGCCTCCTGGCTTCATCAACTTACCTCCCCCAAACAAGGTGGAATCGATTAAATTTGAATAGGGACTTGGGGAATCATCTGCGGTCATTGTTTTCAATTTTTTTCTTGCTTGTGTGCTGTGACGTTTGTATTCATAATCCTTGACATCTTTCTTTTATGATTTGCCATGCTGATTACTCTCACCATTGTTATTCTCGATGTCCTGTTGTATTACATCTTATACCAGGTCAGGTCGCCGGCGATATCTGACTGGTTGAGCAACAAATTATGTAGAATGAATTATGATATACACGAGTCGATATCCACACAGAACTAGATGTTAACATGAGACTGAAACGATGTGGAACATGATAGACTATCCGAGATTAACTACATTAGGGATGCTCAGTACGACCCTAAATCACCCGAGTTACTCTAATGACCGCCCAGGAGACGAGACGTCTCTTCACCAATACCCAGCCTGTTGTTGCGACCTCGGAACTTCAACTCGAGGCCGATAATACACCGCATGATCCAGCAGAGAGAGATGACGGCAAACCCGAGTCCGCTCCAGTGGACGAATCCGGAGCGCTCTTTGCTCTGCTGAACAACGACGGCGAAGAGGAACCAGGAGATGGCGAGACACCCCGGAAGGTCGCCCTCTACAGCAGAATAAGCGTACGCGAAATCGACCATCTGGAGAAGAAGGCTGAGAGAAGGAGTTTGACCGTCAGCTTTCTTTTCCGGCGCGAAGAGAAGGACGACGAGAAGAACGGAGAGAGAAAAGAAAGGCACATACAATGAGAGGAACACGAAAGTCTTTGTCCAAGGACCGGCCGGTTCTGTGAGCGCATCGACTCCAAAGGCTTCAAACGCAGACAAGAAGATGAGGCTGACAGTCCAGCCATGGTACAACGAAAAGGGAAGGTGCAGGAAAACCTCGTCACAAAAGTTGCGGAGCGCGGTCACTTTGACTTCTTGATAGATTTGCTATATATACGTCGTAAGTTGGGAACGAGACAATGAGGTGGGTGTTGAAGGAAGAGACTACTCACGGTCACTACGGAGACGGCGAAGAGGATGAAGACCAGAGCTAAGGAGTGGTCAGACACGGTGCGAGGAGGGAGAGGGTAGCAAGTAATATAATTGATGCACACCATATCGATATTCCTGGATAGTCCAAGAGTAAATGTACATTGCATTGAGGAAATCGAGCAGTGGTAACCGCCAACCAATCCGGTCGAGAATGATTTCTTTACCGCGACCAGAGAACTGGTAGATGCACGTCCCCATGATCAACATATGAATCAGGGGCCTAGGTGGAGGAATTGTGGCTAAGTATCTCAGGCAATGCCGCCTGCCTTTTGGTGCGCTCACCAGATGAAGAACGACCATGGAGCGGGTGTAAAGTAGGTTTCTTTGCCGGTGTAGTACACGTCCCAGGGAGAAATGACGGTATACACGTTTCCGCCCATAACGAAGAGGGCGCCAACAATGTTGGCAATCTGGATCGAAAGACATGGGTGTCAAATGGTCCCAACGCTCGACCCAGGTATGTGGACTCGCCTTTAGGGGTAAGTTGTTGAACCAGGGATTCCGGTTCTGATTCGACTGAATAAATGGTAGCGGCATTAGAGTTTTTGCTCTTTCTGTGAGGGTGTTTTGAACGTCGTGAGGAGGCGTCGTTGGCAAGTTTGTGGGCTTATGTAGACCCAGTGCTACCGCGTGCCCATCGCATTTCTAGGGTGTGGGTCGTCGTGATCCACAGTCCACGTGGAATGCAGCGCAGGATGTCCTCAGGAGAACACCTGCTGTCTCAGAACTCTGTCCAGGAAGCATCAGATGGCTCACCTTCCACAATCGTGCACAGGCTAACAGTGCCGCCGCATCTTCAAGTTGTAAATTAGCATTCAAAGATCAGAAGTTCCGACCGTGGGTGCACAGGTCCCTCTGACGTATTCTCGACTTCGAAGCCCATACAGCCATACACCAGGTTGCCTCGCTTGCTCCGCGTGTACACTGCGCACCGACCAAGACCAATCTGCGCCGGCATTCGGCAGTGGAACCGCCTATACTTCATTGGGAAACATGCATGCAGCCGAGGTATGGTAGATCCAAATTGCACTAAAAACCAGCAAAATTTCCATATGTCGTGAGTACTATACAATGTCACCTAAGACCAGGGAATCGTAAGGAACGCTTGCCGAGCACTCGTGCTTGTCCGTGTATAAAATATACAGATAGCATAGGGTCATAACCTTAACTTGCTTCCACCTGACTGTCAAGCATGGAGATGAAGCGCCTTCTTCAACGACTCCCATTTGGATTGGTGACTGGCAAACATAACCCGCCACCTGCAGTCGGATTGATATTAATGACTAAAGACTCGAGCCTCGTGCAAGATAACAAACCTGACAATCATATCGCCACGACCAACCGTCTTGCGGCCGTCCCGGATTGGCATGCCTGCACCCTTGACGAGGACTTGACCCTCCGTAGTCTTGTCATAAATCGGATAAGGCAAAGTAAAAGTGATTTCTTTCCCATCTATCCCTTGGATACAGATTTCGCCGCCTTCAACAGCGAGTGGATCGGCCCAGGGGATGCAGACGTCCAGAAATAGGTCGTCCTTGACTCTAGAAAAACGCTCGTCAAGAACTTCCTCGACCAAAAAGACCACATCCTGGAGCGTTCCGTCCTTGCGTTGATGACCTGTTCTCGGACAGACGATCCTAGTGCCGCTGCGCATCCCTGGAGGAATATCAATAGAGATCTCCACCTGCTCCGTCCGACGCGATAACAGTTCCCTCGTGATAAGGAATCGATAAGTCGTTCCGTGGTACATCTCATCAAGCGTCAAAGGAAGTGGGAAAATCCATTCCCTGGATGCACCTCGAGGAGTGTTGATCGCACGAAGCCGTGAGCCATATGGAATCTCATCTTGATTGTAAGGTAAAGTGCCCGATGGCTCTCTTTTACCATTTGTGTCTCCTCTAACGAACTTGTGGACAAATTCGCTGGGATCGAGGGTGAATAAATTTCACATTTAAACAGCAGTCGCACTCACTCTGCGAATGAAAACTTGGGTGACTTGTGCAAACGCCTAGTCGGAGGTGGGATGACGGGCTTAGATGTGCGCGACCTACCGGAGCCAGTCCGGTTTGTTTTCTGCGAATGTGAATTGTATTTTGTCTCGGTTGATGGGGGGGAACTAGTCTTGTCGGAGGATTTAGACCAGATGGAGCCACCTAGACCCTCCGAACTGCGACTATATGTGGACGCAGGGACGGCGCCCTCCGGTGCGGTTGAACAGGGAGGATCGCGTAGATTGTGATGGGACTTCGAGAACTTAGGGCCGCTCTTCATCCGGGTTGAGCCAAATTGACTTCCGTCTGGACTGGGCTTCGCTTGTCGCGGATGGGGGTTGAATTTCAGGTCGTCGGATGATAATCTAGTTGGTGGTGCCCTAGATTGAGTGCTGGATTTGGAGGTGCTCCTACCCGAACCATCGCATGGCGAGGAAGAAAAGTTCGAGGACACAGGGCTAGACCGCTTGCTTGAGTTAGAGCTCGCCGAAGGTGGCCGGCTTGATGCCTGAGTACTTTTTGGATGGGAGTCAGAATGAGTGGGGTCAGCGCCGCTGCCAGTAGGAGCGCTGGTTGGGGACGAGGTCTCCGTTGATGATGAATGTGTACTTTCTTTCCCGTCCATTAGAGCGTGATATGCCTGGTTTACCTATAGGTAGTTCAGCACGGACGGAATGAACAACGAGTTATGACGAAGGACCATACTTCAATGAACATTTGTGCTGCATGTTCCTTCCCGGCCAAGTGACGGTCTGGATGCCATTGGAGAGCCTTGCCGCGTCATTAGCTAAAAGAATGACCCCACTGGGCGCATGAGAGAGAACGGACAAGTTTCTTGTAAGCTGCTTTAATAGCATCGTCGCTCGCATCGCTGGTGAGGCCCAGGACTGCATGACAATTTTGTTTCCTTGCAGGCATTTTGACAACGAACGTTGGGTGAATAGTTTTGGATCACGCTCGGTGATGGAACTGGGGGAGGGAGATGGTCGATGAGCAGAAAGTGGGCTCGTAGTGGGTTTTGAACGCACGATGAATATATACGAGGAAGAGCGAGCTCCGGGCGGGTGAAGAGCGATCAACTTGCACTATAATGATAGATTCGCAAGCAATCATAAAGCTGGCACGAGATTCCTTTGCACGACGGCCTCATGGTTGGCACGTTTTGCTTGCCGGCGCTGGAGTAAGTAATTGTTCATTTGACGTGGCGTAAAGACGATGCAATGATAGTTACAGCATGGCGTAGCCGCCGACTCACTGTCAGTCCCGTTGGAATAATCAGTGATAATTGGAGGCGACGTGAGTGTACATTTGACAAGTTTATGTCTTTCGAAGTTTCACCCTGGCAATTTAAGCGTTGGTCGTTTTAAACCAGCCCAAGATTTTCTGGATGGGTCCCAGGGATTGCACGAGGAACCGGATCAAGCACTGTCGACTCCCAACTTCGTCGAGGAAAGGTGAACCCTTGATGACGAATTCACAGCGCCGTTCATATCAGCTTGATATCTATCAGTTCATCCTTTCATCTCCTTTCCCCCACGCAATCGTTGTGCCATTCTAGTTATATGGGTCCGTTGACCCGGGAGCGGAGCCAACCACTTCAAAGCTAAGCTTATCTTTCGTTCATGATTGCATTTCAGACTCTGCAGGTTTCGTATTGAAATCTGGTCTCTCTTATAACTTGAACAAGGCCATTCGACTCTGTGACTCTGCCAGTGCTCGTTACCGTTGTAGTCATTTTTAGATGGGCTCATCGTGCTTTCAGTGCACTGACGACCCGCCGCATAACTGGAAATCTCACAAATTAATCAGTCTTTGGGCGCAGAAACCCCATGCAGAGATTGGGGTTACCCCAGGCGGTCTTGGCAGCACTTCCCTGGACCATGGGGAAGTGACACGTTCTTGCAAATGAGTTCTAGACTGAGTGGTTTGACCCTCTCGTGCCTGATTCGTCTCGCCCTCCTGGTCTTGCATGACAAAAACGACGCTCATTCCAGTGCTGATCGAGGTACGCCTGTTGAAGCGTCGTCCCTTGGTTGTACCTAGCACTGAAATTCATGCCTGGAACAGAAACATCGTCATCCGTGCCGTGTACATTGCTTTGGGTTGATAACGTTGCCGTGGGGTCGTGCTATATGAAACGTGCGAGCATTAAAATGTACAGACTACTAAATAAGAGTCCATTGCAAAATGGTCATAATATGCGCCGAATGCCCTCTTTCTGAGAGGGCGTTAGGCGGTCCGGGAATTGAATGTCCCAACGGATAATCAAATCGCCCTTCTTCTTCAAGCTTCCTTGTTTGCGAATTGGCATACCCTCACTGTCCACCCTCGTCTCTTGAGCAGGTTTTACTACCCCTGTTGGCCATGGGACTTGTAGTCTGCGTCCGTCAAGCAGCTCTACTACCTTTTTGGTGTCACTCCCAGTCAAGGCGTCCACGAGGGGTATTTTCAGGTTGCATATAAGGTCGTCTCCGTCTCGGCTAAAGACGGGATGGGGTTTCTCCTCAACGACGAAAGCGAGGTCTTGGGACTCGCCAGTTGATTGCTCATTGCCCGCACGTGGGAAGCGGATCTTGGTACCGCTTTTCCAGCCGGGAAGAACTTGTATCTCAAGAACCTTTTCCTCGGTTGACCCATTAAGGAGCTTTCTGCTAACTTTGAGATGTTTGGTAGAGCCTGAGTAGAGGTCCTCCAGTGAAAGTTTGAGGGGGCGGGTGATCTCCAAAGGTTGCGGTGGTGTAGATGCTGCGCGTTGTTGGGTAGATGTGCGATGAGGCATGCCTCCAAAGGAGCCATTGTCATCAAACATGGAAGCCATTGAGCCCCCTCCGCCCATGCCGCCCATGCCGCCAAAGGGGAAACCCCCGGAAAATATTTCTCTGCGAAGCAAATTGGCACGGGTGTTAACTGAGAACATGAAGTGATACATACTCGAATATCCGCTGGGGATCAGACGGAGCGAAACCTCGGGAACCGCCTGTGCCGCTGGTAAAAGTGAATGAGGTGGCGCCGGGAAAGCCGCCGAAACCAGAGGGGCCAGCTCCAGGGGGTGCGCCTCCACCCTTGAGACCTTCTTCGCCGACTTGATCATAAATGGTGCGCTTGTCTTTGTCGCTGAGTACCTCGAAAGCTTCGGATATCTGAGGGGGTGGAGTGAGGAGGATAATCTCTCAAGGAGGAGGAAACCGACCTCTTTGAACCTTCTGGACGCCTCTTCTGAGCCCTTATTTCTGTCAGGGTGCCATTTCAAGGCCTAGGCGGTGTGAGATCTGAGGGCATAGAACGAATTGATCACATACCATTTTCTTGTAGCCGCGTTTGATCTCATCGTCCGTCGCGGTGCGTGGTACGTCGAGGATCTTGTAGTAGTCTTTGCCCATTGCTGGAGAAGGGTTACCGAGGGGTGGCCGAGTGTTAAGTAGACCGAGGGGAAGACCAGAATGGCCCAGAAGGTGCTCGAATGACGTCAGGGGGGCCTATCTATCACGTGATCTGCAGAATACACCGTGGTCTTTTTTTTCTGATTTCTTTTTTGTTATCGACGATGTCACACAGCAGAGAGTCGACGACGGACAGCGTCGGGCCATTCCGCATCTCCTGGTCCGCCTTCTTCCCCTTCTCCTCCTCCGCACTCGCTTCCCTCCCAGAAAACACTCCCCGCCCCTCCCGTTACACCAGACAAGACGACATCCCAGAACAAGATCCCGATGGCGACCGCCCACAAATAAGAAACTACAGCGCAATCCAATCTCTCCCCCCGCACATTCGCATTCCCCGCAAGGTTGCAACTGCCATCAAAGTCGAAGGAAAGGTCTGGTTCGCAAACGAACGAAGTTTGTTCCCTTCCTTCCCACCTTTTCTTCATATTCATTCTCTTCCCAGCCTGGCTTTCCTGGCTCCATGCCGCCATCCTCATCGGAGCTTTTGCCGTTGCCCTCTTCAATGCGTCCAAGGATCCTATCGCCCGCGCCTTTGCGTATGTGTATGCCGCCCTTAGCGTTGGCGTCTTGGTAGGTCCCTCCCCTTTCAAAGTCGTATATATCTCACACCCTTGAAGATCTATGGCTTCTGCCTCTATCAGTCTCGCATCACCATGATTCGCAAGCGTGATCCCGGTCATTATGGTTCGTACTCACCTCTACTCCATTCAGTCGTTTCTCAGTCCTTCACAAGACGCTATGGCCGGACCCCTCATTGTCAGCGCCATCCTTTTCGTGGCAGTTTTAGCCAACTTTATCATTCGTGGTATGTATCACTCTTGCAACTTGTATCGCTTTCTGATCACACGTCCGATCCATCCAGTTCGCGAGCTGTGAGTATCTATCCTCCCTCTTATTCCCACTCTCTCAGTGTCTTTGATCGCTTGCAGCCGTCAACAAAAGATTCCAATTCCAGGTTTGGCCATCTTGCAACAGATCATACCAAATTTCATGCCATCTTCATCATTTACTTGAATTATTTAAAAGTCATCTCCGAACACAAGTAAATTTACTTTTACTTTTTCTGCCGGATCTCCCCACCTAGGTGAATGCCCTCGTTTGTAGTTGCGTACGAAATGTAAGCATCTTTCAATGTAATTGGAGTAAGATTGGTTATCTCTCAATCACACATTCATTGTCGTCCTGGTAATGATATTTTCCACTTTGCTAGCTAGGTGACGTTTCGTGATTCGTGAGGCTCGCATCTGTTCCTAGAGAGGCGAAAGTGTCCATCGAAGCGCTCTGACATTCCATATGGTCCAATAAATTTCCAGAGGACCAAGATAAAGATCGTCGTCTTGATTTCCTTGACTGGTAATCGATATGAGGTACCACTGGTAACTCGCAATCAGTCAACCGCAGAATCCGAGTACTTTCCGGTGATCTTAAGGTGGTTTTGGGGATAGGATGAGTTCATACCAAAAATATTGGCCTGCCTTTTCACCTAACCCATCTTACATCCTTTTCGGAAAACCAGGGTGCGGGTACCATGTATTGAAGGGTACAATAAAGCCGCTACTTACAAATGTAACACAAGAAGAAAAAATAATATGCGGATAACGGGTCCTGTCGTGTCTGAGCAACTCATTTCAACGCCTTCTTCATTTTCTGCGCGAAAAAAGTCATGTTTGAACCGAGATGTTAAGTAAATGAAGAAAATATACCTCTTCCATCTCATCCAGATCGTCGGTTTCAATCCGAATAATTTTCTTCCCGAGAGCCTTTTCAATCTGCTCCATCTGTAACCACGTTGTCTTGTCGTGGACAAAGTTGATTGATATGCCTTTACGACCAAAACGCCCAGTTCGCCCTGGATCGCCCGTCAGTATATGATCAAGTCGCAACACCGATAGACGCACCAATGCGGTGGATGTAGGTCTCGATGTCTGGTCTAGCATCGTTGGAGTGCAAGTTTCCACGCTCGTTCATGAGGGGGAGGTCATAGTTGACGACCATGTTCACTTGAAGAATATCAATACCACGAGCGATAACGTTCGTCGTGATCAGGACTTTCTCCCGGCCCTCGCGGAAGCTATCAATGACAGCGTCGCGCTCAGAAGCATCCTTGGCACCATGAAGGGAGGCGACTTTGTGACCCTCCACAGTCATTCGCTGTGAAATTCTGTCCGCGGTGTGCCGATGCTAGAAATAATATTTGCTCGAGAAAATTAGACTGAGACAACAAATTACCTACTTGACAGAAGATGATGCTCTGGCCAATTGTGAGCAACTGGTATAGCGAGACCAAGATATCATATTTATGTTCCTCGTTACGGCAGTCCATGTAAAACTGGCGAATGCCCTCTACCGACAATTCCTCCTTTTGGAGCTCGATCTTGTTGGCATTGGGAGCAAACTTGTTCGCAAAATTCCGTACATGGTCAGGGAACGTGGCGGAGAAGAGGATGATCTGAGGAGGCTGTGTCCGCGGCAAGAGACTAGTAAGATAGGGTTTCAGCAAAGTGGAAAGCGACCATGAAATAAGATTACTTTTTGACTCTCAGCGTCTGATCCCCGAGTCCATCTTGATCAAGCATGTTATCAGCTTCATCAAGCACAAAAACTTTGATGCCTGAGGAATCTATGACTTTCCGTTTGAGGAGATCAGTCATGGTGCCTGGGGTACCGACAACAATGTGTGCGGTTATCCTGGAGACATCTCTCGGAAGGTTGTCCTTGATAGCATATTCTGTCTGGACTTGAGTGAACTTTCCCATCGCCACTACAACCGACATGATTTGTCGTGCCAGCTCCCGCGACGGAGCTAGACAGATAGCCTGAAATAAAATCAGATACAGAATCTACGCGAATGCGATCTCTCACTTGTGTCTTGTGGAGTGAGAAATCTACCCTACTTAGCATGGTAAGAACGAATGCCGCAGTCTTTCCTGTGCCAGATTGTGATTGTCCAATCATGTTCTGTGGTCTAGGCAAATGATAAAGTACAGATCAAGAAAGAAAATCATCGGTCAGCACTCACGGGTTAGAAAGAAGAAGGGGTAATGCGCGTTCTTGAATTTTGGAAGGTTTTGAAAATCCCAACGCATATAAACCCTTGAGCAGATCTTGATGTCTGTGAAAGGAGAGACGTGAGAAACATGTTCGACACTGTTACTGGATCAACCAACAGGCCCAGTTGTTCGAAGGATTTCGCGCTGTACAGAGGAGAATTTGGATCGGCTTGTTGATCTGCTAGCGTGACCTATGATGATCCATGGTGAATGGGCAGTATGCTGCACGCGTAGGCCATGTTACCTACCGTAACCTCGAAACTGGACGATATTAGATCGGTAGTTTCTATCCCAATGATGAAATTTTTGGCGGCATAATAGTACACCTCGACGGGCGCACCTGATCTAGCCGCCTCCGCGACCTCGGGTTTCTTTGCTTCATTTTCTTTCCCTTCTGGTTTTATAGTCGCTACGGATGGAGTCAGTACCGTGGTTGTATCTTCAAACACACTTCATCACCGTCAGCCGCTTTGGGTGTGTAGAAACCTTCAGCATCCTTCTCCATGATTCAAACGTTGACAGAGATGGAGGCACCGCAGCGACAGTCTGTTCCGTTTGTTGACCAGTCCAGATTATGTCTGACTCAGCAATCTCGTTTATCTCAGGCTAATCTTATCTGTATAAGCACGAGTCAGGCCGGCTTTTTGAGTCAAGAGCTTTTAATCCCATTCCCTAAATACCACCTGGTAAGTAGTAGCTTTTCGTAGTTCGTCTCTGAAGATACCGAGATCTCTTATACAACGGGCAGAAACATGGTTCACCTTCCTGCTCCCCCACCTGGTTTCGCTAGTCATGCGCTGCAGTTAGTCCAGAGAATACAACGCGGGATATCATCTGTCGAACTCATCTACATGGATCATGAGCGCTGGCCATTTCGACCTGGCCAAATGATCCACACACGTCCCACGCTCCGTATATCAGTTCTCGACGCTTCTTTTAATCCCCCGACCCTGGCGCACCTGGCACTTGCCAATTCTATCCCACCATCGTCGACCCAGCACTTCTCTGTTACGTCTGCTTCTGCGGAGCCGTACGACGCACGGATGCTGTTACTCTCCGTGCGCAATGCAGACAAAGTTTTGAAGCCAGGAGATGCAACATTCGATCAACGACTGGAAATGATGCGCCTTCTCTCACACGACATTCACGAGTCCATCGATTCTGCTGGTGAATCTTTGCAAAACAGCGGAAATGTTGCGGTCGCCGTCATAGATGAACCGACGTTCGTCAGGAAGTCGACCGTTTTACTCCAATTCCTCCAGACAAGGTTGGCTACAATCAGACTCTCTAGTTCCTCTAGCAATACGTCAGATACATCACATCCACCCCCGTCACCAAAGTTGACTTTCCTTTTGGGTTTCGACACCCTTGTCCGTCTCTTCTCTCCTGAATATTATCCTTCGGAATGGGCCATGATCCAAATGCTTCGGTCATTTCTCTCTCCAGATCAGGAAGGCTGTCACATAGTGTGTGCCTATAGGCGTGGCGTCAGCGCTGACAAGACACCTGAAGGAGCACGCGAATTTATAACAAGCGGCCGTATAGCATTTATTGATATTGGCAGCGAGGAACAAACTTACAGCTCGAGTAAAGTAAGAGCGAAAGTCGAGGCAGGAGATGAAAGATGGAAGAGGCTCGTTACAGATGCGATCGCAAACCACATTATCCAGCAGGGGATCTATTCAGACACAGATACGGAACAATAAAACAAACTCGCTGGTATTACGATTCACAACTAGCATTACAACAACATGCATCTAACAATGAAGACTACGCAAACATGCGGGTTTTCAATACGATTACAATGTGGATTGCGCAAAAGCGACGGCAACAGTCTGTAGGGAGAGTGAGTAAGAGAATGACTATAATCCACTATCTGGCATACCTCGGAATGACTTAAAGAAACATGAACGCGCGTGATACCTTTGTTCTGGGCAGCCACCTCTGCATCGCCATGAAGAGTTACAGTTGGTACACCAGCCTCATTAGGAAGGATCTCAATGTCTTTCATCGCAGCGGCAGCACCCTTTGAAGATACGCCGAGTGATTTGAAGACCGCCTCCTTACCGACCCAACGTGCAGCGAAAGAAGATGGGGGTGATGGCTGACTACGGCAGTGAGCGATTTCGGCGTCAGTAAAGTTGCGTTCGATGAAGGTTGGGTTCCATGACGGGACCGAGGAGATTAGCTCTACATAAGTGCATCATTCAAGTCAGGACACCTAGAAACACAGATGACAATGGGAAAGATCACCTTGATCGATTCCAACGCCGGCAACTGAACCGGTGGATGCAAATGCCTCAGCAATAGTCTTCACGTTTGCGACGTCAAATGGTACGCGTTTGTCCAAATCAACAGTATAAGAGTAGCTGCGTGACTTCGGATCAAAGGTAGCACGAGCCAGGGGGTTCATGAGGACCGGTTGCTCAAGTTCAGGGCTGTAGGGGGGTCCATCTTTGATTCTGACTAAGGAATTGGATGTCATCATCTCGGTCATGACCTTGTACGTCTCATGGTAGCGCCTTTGGTTGCGGGTCTTGTAGGACTCATAGGAAGAAGGATCCAAGGATGCAAAGAGGTAGCGAGGATGGATGATGACTGCAGTACCGCCAACTTGACCAAAGCCGAAAGAAGACTGTAAAACTATTAATTCGGATCAATTGATAACGACAATGTGCCTACCATAACACCGGCGCGAATTCCATCCGTATGAATAGACTTCGAAGGGAACATGAGATAGTGATGGGCCTCGAATCTTGCGTCGACATTGCTGCGTGACCATGAATGGTTAACCACGAACTAATGTGAGGAGGGATATAGACTCACTCGCTGTTACGATTACCCGGAATGATACCTGTGAGAACTGTCTGCAGGAGACCTGCCATCTGCCATGCTGCTGATCCACCCTTCGAATGGCCGAGCAAACTTTTCTGAGCCATGACTGGAACAGCATTGCCATGGGTACGAGACATTGTAGCAAGGATGTTGTGCCATATCTCTGTTTCATTCTTCTCGTTGGCTCCAGTGCTCGTGCCGTGGATCGAGAGAACACCGATGTCGTCAGCGGTCAAACCCCAAATAGCAAGTGCGCGACGCATCGGTGCGACTCGAGCGTCGCTGCCTTCCAGCATACCATACGTCGCCAAAACTTCTTGTTCCTGGTGGCGAGCTTCCTTCTCAATATCAGCAATACGAGATGCAAAATAATCCTCATCAGATGCGACATCCTTTGCTTTTTGCTCTTCCAACTCGTCACGGAGTTGAGCGTGTTCATGACTAAGCCAATCCGAAATCTGCTTACGCCGGAACGCAATCTGACGCGACCGATATTCAAGACTGAGCGAGGGGAGGGGGTATTTAGATGGCAATTCCCGAGCAACTGTGAGAGCACCACGTCCGGGAGCGGGAATAGAGCGCCCGGCTTTATCACTATAATAACTCAATATATAGTCACCAAGTTGCTAGTCCGCAAACTTACGTTGATGTGGAGGTGAATGCTAGGACACCACGGATGGGTGCACCTAGCTCAATGGCAGTCTTCGCATTCATGATAATGTGAATACCAGTTCCTTGAGATTCCATGAACTAATTGGCCGGATCAAACGACGAGCGCGTTATACCATATTAATAACTCACCCCTGCACGAGTGGTGGTAGCAGGCCGCGACATTTCTGTGGGCTCGCGCCCCATGGCAAATTCGGTCTCAGCGTTGCTCGTGGCTTTCATATTAGCGAATTCGAAAGAACCCTCTTCACTAAGGTCATCGAAACCGCCGGCAATCATGACCTTTGCTTTGCCAGACAGAATTGTATCGCATCCAATCTCGAGAGACTGGAGAGCGGTTGCGCTGCAAGAAGATAAGCCAGGCGAGAGATGGGGAGAGAATACTGCTCACCAAGCTCCGACAGGGATCTTCACAGGTCCACTCGAAGACAATAGAAGCAAGTTAACCCAACCAGCAACGGTATTGATAAACCTAAATTTTAGTGAGTGGTCGAACTTAATTTGAAGGCGGACGACACTTACGTTTCCTGAAGGATATCGTTTTGTACTTCCTTCTCCTCGCGGCGGTCCTTGAACATCTTAGCAAGCGACTCAGAACCTCCCATACCGCTCCCAACACAGGTTCCAACCTCGGAAGGATGGAGGTGATTGTACAATTCATAAGGGTCAGTGATACCAGACATATTGAGGGCCTCTGCGGTGCACACCAAGGCCCAAAGACTGGCCCGGTCTGTTTGGGCGATAATATCGGCGGGGATTCCGTATCTGCCAGCATCCCATCCAGTTGGGATCTGCCCAGCGACTGAACGACTAAAGCGGAATGCCTTTGGGACGAGGATGCGAGCACCTCTCTTGAACTTGACGAACCACTGGTCACCTTCCGCGGTCCAGATGTCGCACTTGTCTCCATGTTCGTACTTGAACTTTTCTGCTTCTGATTGGGCGACTTCCATAGGCTCCAAATCATGTACCAGCTCAACCTCTTGATTGAAAACTTTCTTCTTGGGATCGTATCCGCGGAAAAGCTCAGGTTCTGTGAACCACTCAGCTTCCTTCGACTGAGAATGTGGCGAGGCGAGCTTACCAATCAAGCGCACACCGGCGTGCTTCAATATCTCCTTCTCGTACCGGTCACGTACGTCCTTGTCATCGACAGGCTCTTCAGTTTTCGCGTCAACCCAGCCAACGTATAAGGAGCCATTTTTCAGACGACCATCGAAGTGCTTGATGAAACCCATAATCCACGCCATCTCAATGCAGCCTTCGATGGTGAACTCTCCCCTCGCTTCCATCTCCCATCTTGTGCGTGAACTTCCCCAGGGACCAACTTCGGCGAATCCAGTGACGACGACGACTTTCTCCAGGTCGATGATCCCTCGGAGTTTACTAAGTTCCTCGAGCGACGCTGCAGGCTCCAGCACAGGGAAATCGAACTTGAAATTGGCACGGGGAACAACGTTAACGGTTTGTAACACCCGTTCGCCTTCCACACCGTTGATAGTCTTGAAGTCAAGGGCATTGTCCCTGGCGATCGCACGACGAAGTTCGCTTTTCTCGTTGAGGCTCTGGCGAATGCGATTTGTAATCTCAGCGAGGTCTGGCAAACGATCCATTCCGCCGTTTAGGTCAGCCCAGATTGGCTCAACTTGTGTGATGCTGAAGAGGAGGGGATGCATCAGTCCGAGGATGTTAAATGCCATCTCCTTCGCTGAGAAGGTGCGAACGCCATGACCTTCAAGCTCATGGGCTACGGTATTCGTGGCATCCATCAGCCCAGTGCCTCGCGTCCACCTACGTTAGCGAAATCAGCTTGTGACACGATACAGCGAGAATGAACTTCATACCCAATGACAGCCCCAGCCAAGCATAGATACTCGCCCCAGCTCTCGGAGCTCCAGCGTTGGAAGAGCGTTTCCAGGGATATCTTGGATTCTGAATACAGTCCATCGTTCCCAAATAGACCGTGGTTGGGAGAGAGGGGAAGAATGACTTGGGTAGGTCGCGTGACAAACTGTCGCGATGCCTTCTTTGTTTTGACGGCGCCAAGAATCCGGAGGAGATTGACCAACATTATGCGGTGGGCCAGCTCCGACTTGTCGTCCAACCCGTCGATTTCTCGGCCATTCTCTGGAATTGCAGCGAAAGGAAGGATGTAGTCGAGATCCATACCGAGCGTGGCATATATATAGTCGACAAGAGCTTCCACATCCTGTTTTGAGCCCTGGTTGAAAGGAACGACGGTTAACGCGGAGCCTCGTGCTCCATAGCTTTGGTAGATAGACTGGTAGTATTCGACGGTTGAGCGGCTATAGCGAGAAGTGGTGATGACTACGTGAGCACCACCAGAGAGAAGACCTTTGAGAATTTCGACACCAATCGAGCCTTTCCCGACACCTGTGAGAAGCGCATTTTTATCCTTGAATGTCGTGCCTGAGGTTGCTATTTCGTGAAGGACGTCGAGGTAAACGCCGGTCAGGTTGCTTGAATACTCCCAGTTACCTCCGACTTTGCGTTTGAGATGAAGCAGTGGCACATTGTCGTCGGATACTGGAGTGACACCAGAAACCTTGGGTCGGAGGAATTGAGACGAGGAACGACGATTTCGTAAGCGCATGCGGGTCTGTTCTGGGCCTTTCCTGAGGGAACGCACAACGCCCTCGTATAAGGCTTTGATGCGGTTTTTCTGGTCTTGGCTAATTCCAGGTTGCGATTTCACGACAGTCCATAGCTTGAGAACGTCTTCTTGGACTTTCTGAATATTGACAGTGGAAATAGTATCGCCGCTTGCCATTTCCTCGACGTACGCCTCCAGCTTGCGGACGTTTTCTCGGACGACCTCGGAATAGACAATGTCGCCTTTCGCTGTGACCTCGGTACGCGGCGCAGTGGGGAATGTCACTGAAACGTAATCAACTATGTGGAAAATACCGGATTTTGCGCACTCGCTCACCATCTTTGTAAACAGGAGGTTGACCCAGGACCTCTCTCGTATTGTCAATGAGCTGCTGGCCGAATTGTTTCGCAAGCACATATGTATCGCCTTTCCTTGGGTCACAGCGATCAATATGATACTGCATATAAGTCAGGAGCTCAGGATCGGCCCTGTTGAGCAGAGCGATGCAACGAGCGGTGAGTTCTCGGTCAACAGTTGTAAGACGGCCGTGGATGATGTCGTAATACATGAGCAGTGCGTCTTGACGGACCCAATTCCAAGAGGAGTCGAAGTGGCGGGCTTTCAATGGATCGAAGGCAGGTTGTATTCCATCAACATACGTGTCACCATGTTCTCGTGCGATCGAGTCGAGTCGAGCCTGCAGTTGTGCAGACGTGGCCTTCTCCTTGTCGTGAGCAATCTCACCAGCACGAGAGTCGCGGTTGAGATAACGCATGTAGAGTTCAATATGTTGGGCAGCAAAGTGGTCTTGTTCGGCTTTAAATTTCAAAAATTCTTCGCTGTTGATCGTGCCGCCTCCTGCTCCACCAGCACCCGTACCACTAGAGCCTCCACTGGACAACGATATGCCGGAACGTTGAGCGTATGTCCCAACGACAGAATCCAACCATGCCTTGCCCTCGACTTCAGATGACAAGCGCTTGGCGGGCTCCATGGTGGTTCCCAGCAGAAGAACGCTGTCTGCACGCGAGGGACCTAAACCCCAGGTCTTCGACAAGTGACTCTTAATCGCGGAAGCATTGAACCCTCCAGGCATCTTTCCACCAATGAGGCGTGAGATGAGGCCAGACGTGTATTTACCGAGAGTTCCAGAGTGCCCAACGCCCAACGCCGACCCAAGTTCCTCAAGTGGAAGTTCTTCGCCTTTCTCGGGAGCGGATGTAAACTCAAGTTGGAGGTCACCCAAGATCTCGTTCTGCAAAGTGGACTTCCCACCAACAAGGTCCTTGATAGATTTCGTCAGCGGGACTTCCTCGACCTTCTTCTTCAACTTCTGAGCTATGATATACAGAAGGATGTCGGCAGCTTTGATAGGTACATCCTCAATGACAGCCGCGTTTTGCGTGGAAGTGGCTACGGCAACAGGCGCCAGATTAGGAATAGGTGCTGGGGAAGGAGCAACGGAAGCAGGTTCGGTAGGGGTGGGCTCGGAAGTTGGTTGAGCCTCGTCCTCAAAGAGATAGTAAATTTCGCGGGCGTTCTTAGAGTGACAGAGAACTGCCCGCTTGCGGCTCACAGCGTCGTCCTGGGCTTCGTATTTGGCCTTTAGTGTCCGCGTCGCCATACCGGTCAATGTGGGTGATGGACCAATCTCAATCAAGCGTTCAAAGCGATATCTTGTGAAAAGCAGATCCTGCGTTTCGATCCAACGAACCGGCGAAGCGAATTGGTAGGACAGCAACTCCACAAGGATTGTATATGCCAATTTTTGGCGTTGTTCAGGAGATGCCCAACTTTCCTGGTCCCATTTTTTGAGGATTTTGTCAAGGCGAGGCGAGGATGTTTGATCGTAAATTAGTTGCGCGTATTCCTTGGTGACGGCGAACGGTTTGGCAACCAAGTTCGGAATATACTTTCCCACCAACATGTCGGGATTGAGTAGGGAGGCATCGATCTTCTTCGACAAATCTAAAAAAGGCCATCTTCAATATTGCGCAGCACAAACAAAAGGATAAACTCACAAGCCCTGAAGGGCATGACACCTGCCCAGAGGTACCTAGAGTGGAAAGGCACGTCGATACCAGGAAGAGGGATTGTTGCAAAGCCACGGTCAAGTTTGATGTATCCCTCAGA
This sequence comes from Fistulinella prunicolor, assembly GCA_038089875.1. NCBI lineage: Eukaryota > Fungi > Basidiomycota > Agaricomycetes > Boletales > Boletaceae > Fistulinella > Fistulinella prunicolor. Next base: position 110,549 of record JBBPLP010000005.1, on the reverse strand, counting down.
CTCTTGCAGTTCTTTGGCGCGCTGATACGATTCTAAGATGATGTCGCCCAACATTTCTTTTACTTTTTCCACCGTAAAAGTCTCAGTGAGCTGCATCAAACGATCTCAATTGTCTTTTCATTGCAGTCCTGAGAGAAAAGGCGTACTTTCGCAATGTCGATCTTCTGGATCTTCAAGTAATTCAGGACATTCGTCATTGTCTGCAAGGCAACCAATTCGCCCGCGCAAACATATTGTTGGCCCTGAATCGTTCTTAGACATGTTTGCGAACTCAAAAAATGCAACCTACCTCGACGTTGTAGTTGACAATTTCAAGGAGAGTACCCGTGCGAGCGGAAATTGTATCAACCACCTCGCGCAGCGCGGCGTCCGTGAAAGTCTTTGAGATGCGGCTAGGGTTCACGGCACACATGGCGTAATTCGACCGATTATGAGCGTCCCGTTCGACGGCGCGCTGCATGGTGATGCCACGGTAGAACACGACATCTACGAGTGCAGAGATATGGAGAACACCAGCGATGGAAGCAAGTGCGGAGTACTCTCCAAGTGAGTGGCCAGCGAAGGCACAATCTTTCTGCACAAAGCCTTTGGCGCGCATATCTTCAAACGCTGCCTTTTCAGTCACAACCAAAGCGATTTGAGCGAATTGCGTAGCAAAAAGCAGCCCGTTGGGGTGGCTAAAAGTGTACTTCGGGGTGTGCACATTGATGTCGGCAAACAGAGGGAGCGTTTTAACGTTGCCGTCCTTGTCCAATGTATCATAGGTCATATCCATGTAACGCTGGCGGATCGCCTGACCCTTGATGCCGCCGAAATGGATGGTTTTCTCCTTTGGATTATCCTTGACGATCTCGATTATGGAGAACCCATAAACCGCAAGAAGGTGAGCGTCAGCGCCATCCCAAACAGCACGAGCAGCGGGAGAGGTATTGTACAAATCTATGCCCATGCTAGGTTCTTGTGAGCCCTGACCGGTGAAAACGTACACTGTTGCAGCTTGCGCGACCTCTGCCGTGCCTTCTAGGACCTTTTCGTCTCGCTGATTGAACGTTTCCACTTTGACCACCATGTTACCATCGCGCATGCCAATGTGACGTATCTTAACCGTCAACTCATCCCCTGGGAGCACCATGCCCACAAACGAAACATCGTATCTATCCAAACTTATAAGTAAAAATCCAACCATCAGCCATAACGTGACTTACGCAATAACTCGGTCTGGATTTCCTTCAGCAACAATGTTCTCCACGTACCGGCGTGTAGCAGCACTGGACCACATGCCGTGGGTTATAGTCCCGGGAAGAGCAGCGAAATCCGAGAAATAAGGGTTCACGTGAATAGGATTGAAATCGCCAGAGATGACAGAGTAGGGTTCGTTCGAGAGTGGGGTCGTGAAGGTGGTCGAAGCATTGTTCGACATCGTGTAGCCTTCGTTTGCCAGAGGCGTAAGCCGACCTTCCGAAGCACCGTGGCGCTGCAGATAAGCCATCACCGGATTGCCTTGGCACCCCTCTTGATTGAACTCCACTAAAGCAACCTTCTTCAGGCGCTTGAGCTGGTCGCGCGTATATACGTCACCACTAACACAAACATCGCGGTATGAATTCTTGTCCTTGAAGGTGACTTGGGACCGTACACGGAACACAAGAGTCATACCGGCCTTGGGGGGATTGGTTTCATCTGCCCACGAGAGCCATTCCTTGGACTGAACTACACCGACAGCGGCATCGTTGGCCAACTGGACGACGTAATCTGGTTCATCCACCGTCTCGAAAGTGTTCTCGTAATCATCAAAGCGTCCACGGTAAAGGAAGGATGAAACAACCTCTATGATAGGCTGGCCATCACGGAAGACATGGCCTTTGACTTGGACAGCCTTGCCGGCGTCTGTGTTCTTGACAGAGGCGATACGAGCATCTGCGATGCACGCGTCGCCTGCAAGCAACTGTTTGGCACCTGGAATCAAACGGAAGCCATTCGAAAGGTGGACAAGCTTCAATAGATCGCCGTCAATGGCGTCAGGAAATATGGACCTCATGATCGCCTAGCCGAAGGTCATTTTTCACCACAAACTAATATCTGGGAAGGGGACTTACTTGCCAACCGGTCACGATAGCAAAGTCCATGGGAGCTTTGACGATTTCGGTGCGGGCGGTCTTGAAAGCCTCATTCTGGTTTCCAACAACGTTACAGAAGGTCTCGACATCATCTGCAGATATGACAACTTCCGGACCAATGAACGTCTCGTGGATATCAAGTTCCGGGCGCGACTGGCCATCCCCGAACCATAATCTCCAGTAGAAGTCTTTAATGCGCGCATTGCGGCCCTCGGATACTTCGTGGATTGGCATGGAGCCCATACTCGGGACATATTTGAATTGGAAGAACAGAGGAACTGAGGCACCCAGGCGATCCTCGAAGAAGGTCACGTTAATCAAGCTGGAGGATGCTACGTAGGTGATCTCGACAGCTTTAAAGTCAGATTTGTGAGGACCGCAAGAGCGCCCTGCGCCATAAACTGTCATGGAAGTCGGAGCTCCATCTCGAACATCCACCACAATACGATTTCCACGACGTGGAGCGAGGGCTCGACATAGAGGGTTATCGACATATGACCGGTCTTGACAAATTGTATTAGACGTCAAAAGAGCCTTGAGCCAATTTAGCTCCGAGCCAGAAATGGTTTCAAGCCATTGTGAAGTTTCAGGAACCGCATCGCCGACTTGGTAGGTGATGGAAGTAGAGGACTCTTCGCATTCAATTTCGTCAAGGATATCCGCGTCTTCGGGCGCAGGGGCGAGGTAGTCGACGGTAGGGACTTTAGAAATATCGCCTCCGTACGAGCGCTCCAAAACCTTTTCTACAAGTTTAGCCGTGACATTGCCCAATAGCTCACCGATAGGCTCGTCCTTGACTGTTGAATGTTTGACGGCGACGGGACCCTGCAGAATACACACACGTTGAGGATCCTGATCAAACACAGCTTCGATATCCTCCGCAGCCCATAAAGAATCCTAAGGGGAACTACTATTAATGTGGGAATCGTCGAAACGTTGTAATCCTGACCTTTTTGAACCAAACCTCAAAATTGGAGTCGAGAATAGGGATGAAGGGTGCTGGCTTCTGCCCCGGTCGTTGGGAGATGGTGAGGAAATAGGCACGATCCTCTGCAGCAAGAAGTTGGTGTGTAGCATCGTAGTACTTCGCGAAGAATGAATCAACAAAAGCGGAAGGATTGTCAAGTTCTTTAAAGCTTTGCAGGACGCTGAGTTTGAGGCCACCATCTACACCGGCAAACCGCTCCTCCACACGCCTCAGCCAGTCGCCGGTTAAGTTGCGTAAACTGATGTCGATCCAACGGTCTTGATGAGCAACGTACATGAGGCGAATCATCCGAAGCGTGACCTCTTCATAGGTCATATCACCAAGGTCAAGAGCAACACTACCATCTTTCTTCCACCCAAACCATGGTTTCGCGAAATCTCTGTTTAACTTCTCGATGATTTCGGCTTTGCGCTCAGACAACCACCCAGCGCGCTTCTCCTTCGGCAAATTAAAGACGGTATCGTCGAATTCTTTCCAAAGCTTGACAGCACGGGTAGCGATCTTATGGATAGGCTCGCCTAATTCCGAACGGACGGTAAGGATACCACCCGTTGGTTTGATGTAGGTGTTCTCCCAATCCTTATTATCGACACCGGGGGCGGCAACAATTAGATCCTTGACAGAGGAGCTCGTGTGGGCTTCCTGGGCCACCATAACGCGACTGGCGAATAAGAAACCATCGAATGGCATGGGTTGCGTGTCGTAGAGGTCCTTCGACCAATCACCAGTGAGGTACGGCCAAAGATCATCAGCGCCACCAAAACCGGAGCCTCCAACAAGAACAAGATTATCTTGCTGACGGATAGAACTGTATGTCCTCAAGATAGGCATGTGGAAATCTTCATATGAGTGATGTCCCCCGGCACGGCCACCGGTCCACTGGAGGATGATTGGAAAGCCGGGGTTGGAAGCAGCGATATTGACAACTTGGCGAATACCCTCTACAGAGCCTGGCTTGAAGGAAACGTGTTTGATGCCTGCATTCCGTAGGCCGGCGATGATTTCAGCAGCCTTCTCAGTGCTAGGGATACCAGCCGCAACGCAAAAACCTTCAACCGGCAAACCCTCGCGGCGCATTTCTTGCCATGTGGGAAACTGGAAGCCGAATTGACGAGGGTTGATGTACAGAGAATTCAGAGTGAGACCAACTCCAGGAGGAATCTTAGACTGAATTTCAGCAACTTTAGCACGAAGGGCCGTTTGGTTGTAGTGACCACCGCCTGCAAGTTCCACATGATAGCCGGCTGAAAGAACCGCAGATACGAACCCAGTCTTAACAGTGGTCGGCGTCATGCCTGCAACCATAATTGGAGGTTTCCCCAGTAACCGAGAGAAAGGCGTGTCCAAGTGGACCTTTCCATCGCTAAGACAAGACATCAGTATCTCATGTAACGATATTGGGATCCTCCTACCTTGTCTTAACCAGCCTTGGCGCATACATCTTGCTCCACCACTCCTCATACTGAACATCTTCAGCATCAAATAATTCACCTTCACCGCGGCCCTTGTCGCCCAGTATGATGACGCGGATTCCACGCCCGTCAAGGTTACGAGCCGTAAGAGGGCCAATGCCATTCAGACCACCCGGCCCAAAGTCGACAATATGAGTTGCAGAATCTGGAAACGCGGTCGCAAGATCCCAATGGATAGGTGATGTAAAAATCTGGTCGCATAATGACCGAGTGATCGACGTTGTACTCTTGCGCATGTCAGAGCCTTCAAGGTCGTTCAGCAAAAGCAGAAGACAGGACTACATATATACTTACCATCCTCAGTGTTGAAGACAGGAATCCCGAGTTCCTCAGTAGTCCATAGTTCTTCGCCGCCTAGATCTTCCTTACATAACTTGTCGGTGGCATTTGCCAAGTAGGAGCTATGATACGGGGCATTGACGACCAAGAAACGAATACCAAACGCAGGTTTCCTCTGCGAATAAGGAACTTTGCTTTGATCTTGTCCGCTGGGGGCTCGGATCCTCCTCAGGGTTGTAACCAAGCCATACAATGCACGAGGGGGTCCGGTAACGACAAAATTTCTCGGACCATTATAAAGGGAGACTGCGAGTTGAGAATTCGGGGGTAAATGTTTGTTCGTCGCTTCAATATGCGAACGTAGCACCGACAGCGCAAGACCATTGATCGACAGCATGGGCGTAGGCTGTCCCTCACCACCCTCAACGGCGTCTTGAACAATACCAGGCTCGAGCGCCAACACAGGAAATGCCTCTTGAGCCCGCATACCACAAAAAAATAGCCAGCGAACTGCCTTCTTCACATTGGCATCGAAAGATTCGTAAGATATCGAAGCGGATATGGCAACAGCAGAGACAACCCCCTGCGAGTGACCAGTGGCACCAGCGATGTGACCACGAAGTTGCCCAGGGGTGAGTCCCGAGACGCGACAAATGGCTAGATATTGTATGAGCTGTGTCAAGCCAATGAGAGGAAGTGATATGGGGATCGACGCAAGATATGCGATGGGCGGGCGAGGGATTGCTCCGGAGAGCCACGAGGCAACATCCATGCCGTAATTATAAAAGCTTGACGCTTGGTGCGCGGCGATGAGCGGAGAAAATATTTCGTTCGTGATTGCCGTGATTAGGGGCGAAACGTATGGCTTATAGGTTTCGTAGAGTGTCTGGAGTTCGTCAAAATATACCTCGTTCGTTCCTTGGCCACCAAAGAGCGCATATATGGAGGCATCTCCTTCGGAACATGCAGAAAGAAGGGCAGAAGCGGGCGGTTTGGGGATATCAGGAACGTCGTGTTGCTCGAGGGCTGCACGCGCGGCGAAGAAGGACGTTAATACCAAAGAACGGACTTCGGTATCGAACGGCTTCACAAAAGAGAAGATATCTGTGTCGGCAAGATACGAGGAGACAAAATGCGTGAAGACGTGCAAGAGGAGGAATGTAGTTGCTTTCGGGGATTGGGAATCATCGGATATCCTTTGTGCGACGAAAGATAAAAAACGCGCAAGTAAGTCGACTTCAGGTTGGAGAGCTGTTTCATGTTCCGCAGTGGCATCTAAGGTATCAACTTGCTTCTGGGCATGCGTGAAGTCATCTCTAAGAACTTCAGCTGCGATCCACACGTCACTGCTGGCAGAGACTGGGATCGAAACCTGAAAGGTATGGCAAGACGTGAGCAAGTGCCGACACGATGCGATTATCAATCCATACACGTACCCTAATGTTTGGGATGGCGATGACTAAAGGGCGCGTTGAGATGGCAGGCTCGTAGGCTGCCTCGCCATTCTGAACAGACATTTTGGAGAGTGCTTTAGATGACGAACAGAAGGGCGGGAAGGACGTCAGGGACGAGGTGTAAAGAAAAGATAAGCCCCAGCGCAAGAGGGTTTTATATGCCCCCCAGTCCCAAATTTTCGTTACGGTGTATACAGGTTTGCTCCCCCAAAAAATATATTAGGTCACGTGAAATTATTACGTATACCAAAACACGCATTCCATCAGGGTCTTCTTCAACCGTCAAGCTTTGAAACGCCTGTCTCAGACTCTATCGGGATGCAGGATGACTTAGCCTCCGCTCAGAAACACGTCCCGACCTGAGACAACTTTATTCGAGGAATGGCAGCACAGAACAATGGAGTGTGACGCGAACCGTATGTCCATGACCGTTTTTCGGCACAATTTCGCCATCCCCATCATCTTGGCTAGATGCCTCATGACAGTCGCATAACTTGCACGCTCTGAACACACAATGCAGTCTTCTCTCCTTCTTGACGATGATTAGGGTCATCGATACCAATCGTGGTCATCACGGATAACCCCATCAGCAGCGTGGTCAGACGCATGCCTCTTCAATGTGTCACTGGTTTACCGCTTGCGACGATCTTCCATAGTAGCATGGACCGTGGCTGTGCCACAGCATTAAAATTTAAATGTAGCGCAGCGGCGTGGATCGCGGAATTGACATCACGCTTCACATGACATCCGTGTGATAACGGAGTCGTTCCTTGCTGCATGTCTTATGTACAGAGTGCTGAAGGGTGTGGTGATCTGAGTAGCATTCGACCCACAACGAACCCAACCGAAGGGTAAAGTGAGATTCTCGACAACAACACGAGGCGGTTGGGTGAACTAGAATTCGAGTCAGCAGCACTCAGGCTGTGCAGTCTTATCCCCCGACAAATTTCGCGGATTTTCGAACCGGGTCGTACTCACAATTTAGTAAACCATATATGTACATGCATACAAACTTGGTTGTCTTACCCCCAAACATCCACGCCACACTTGTTATTATATTACCAGTAGCCCACATCCATGGAGCCGAATACATCATCCTCAATATCCTCAGTACGCACCACAAAGGTTTGTCGTAGACATTCCTGCTTTCGTGCTCCAACGTTAGTTTGTTCATAAACTTCATAGCGAAAACTTGAAGATGCGATCCGCACTCTGGACGGCGCTGTTGTATCCCCATCGTTAGCAATTGCCAGCGAGAGCCCGACCCCATCGAAACGGCCCCATCTTGCTCGTTCAGTGTACTCCATATCGACAAAATTCGGCGCACTATCGAAGCAAGGATCCCGGCCTCCCTCCAAGTTAGTAACTTGGCGTAATAAATGTGACACACCTCTGAAACGCCGCCCACATCTTTTAGTAGCACACCTGCAGTAGATGTCTCAAAAAGTGCCCCACACCTTGCTGCAATCCTTGCACGATCTATATCGCATTCCAAACAAGCCCCTTCGTTCGGCCTTATATCCACACGTCCCGCTCACCCCGCGTCTGAGTACAGACCTTCTTCCATAGACACCTTCCTTTCTCGCCTTGCTACTTACAAAATCACTACATATGCCAACAAACCACCACAGATTGATGCTGTCGCTGCAGCAAGGTGTGGCTGGATAAATGACGGAAAGGACAGGTTGGCCTGCGGAATATGTGAGGTGTCTTGGGTACTTGCCGGTCGCGAGGGTATGAACAAAGATGCTGGTAAGAAAGTAAATTTAACGTAGAGCAATCCACTGAAATTTCCGCATGTAGCTGGCTCATTGGTCGAGAAACAACGCATATCTCTCGTGGAAATGCACAAGGATGGATGTCCTTGGAAGGCCAGGCAGTGCGAGCGTTAGCAACATTTGTTGTCGTTTCCATACGTAATTCTGACATATCTGGTTTCTAGCGTCTGTCTATCGGATACCTCTCCAGGCGCCTACCACAATGGTTCGTGAATTGAGAGCCACAGCATTATCCCTCGATCCCATACTCGCCAATGTAGTCATTAGACATCCACTTGTGTGTCTGTTTGTTTACCACTTTACCTGCTATTTCCTGATACAATATTTAGACCTCCTCACAATTAAGTTCCCTGCATTCCATTTTCTCTGCAACAGCATCCGAAAGATGGGTATCGGAACACGACTCCACCATAGACGTCAACGAGACGATCTATCCTGTGGTGCCTACAGATACTGCTATCGTCGTTGCCCTGTTTGGCTGGGTTCCAGCGATTGCAACACGTAGTGAACTCCGTTGCAGATCATCTTCGTTCATTTCAAGCACGCGGCCATGTGGTCCTTCTGTTTCTATGCCACCGACCCCATCACTTTCGCGTACCAGCTCCATTTCGAGCCACTTCCAGGAGCGGGCCAGTACACCAAATCCATCCGCTTCATCTCGGATGAGTATTTCCCAGTTCAATATATCTCCGGGTCGTGCGACGGTATCTTTGAGAAACCCGTGTTCCAGCAACATCGCCACCGTCACTGTTCCCGGAGATGCCTCACTTGTATACTGCGTCCTCTGTTTACGGCGGGTTGGCCTTTGGGGATATTCTAGGAACGAGGCAAGGTCAACGTCCATGCAAGATGAAGATGTTGCGTCAGCACCCCATGAACATCAAAAAGAGTTTGACTTGGTGAAGGAACATCGATCCTACTGCCCTTACATTGTCTGTTCCTCAGTGGTTCCTTCAATCTCGCACTCGCCCCTGGTGGACTCGCCTGGAAACGCAACAGAAGGTTGGCGAGCGGTGTTGGCTGTTGTTCAACGTTACGAGCTCAGCCAGCGGCAACGTCTATCCCGGTTTCTGCCTAGCGACGATCCGGATAACCAAGCATCCTCTGTGGAGTTGAAAGGAGTGGAAGCTATGGTGGCCGGCGTAAAGACGAATGGGGTCAGTATCGAGGCATCGGCTGCTTGAGCGTTACTGAAACTAGCTTTTATATAGGGTCGAGAGTTACTAAAATATGTCAAGGGACTTTTAGGTTAAACTCATACTTTTATATAGGTCGCATTGTAAGATCTTGAGCAATGTGTCTGCTATCAATAATTTTCCGCAACGGCGGCGATATATAACTTGATTACTGCAAATGGCGAATCAGGACACTCCATCCGTTGTCAAACTAACCACTCAAAGAAGTTTCTTGACGCTTAGCTTCAGCAACATCTAGTAACTGTAGTTCCTCCATCGTTAGGTCAGGGACATTCTTAGTGTCCAGGCATTCCATCTGCTCTCGACGATGTGCTATTTCGAGTCAGCTCCTCGACAAGCCTCCACAACGATGATCAGAACAAAGATCAGCATATGAAAGAGCCACGATATCATAGCTTCATACAGTTCAATCACCGGTTGAACGCCTACCAAAGGTATGGATAAACTTCAACCAAAGAGGTATGGAGTCAGGTCAGGTCAAACCTTCTCGTCAAGATGCAAATACTAAAGCAACCCAAGGAATTTGCGTGCCGCACTGTTATTGATCAAGTTCGTCCGAACCATACTAGCCAACTAGACTGTAGTCTGTCATGCCAGGTCGATCGGGGTTCAACGTTCAAAAGTTCACCGTTTCAACCAAGTAGCTGTTTACATCCTATTAAGGCTTGGCTTCTCTTACGATGGATTACTTCGGGGAAAAACAAGAGTCAAAAGCTGGTGGTGATAAACCTTCTGTCAACGTCGACCACTTCCGGCTACTCTCCTCTGCCGGGACTGGTCCCTACCGTTCGACAAGGATTCGCTGCCCAAATTCAGCTCCATGTCTAATCTCCTCGCCAACTCTCGATCAGCCTCCTCCATCCTCTTAATCCTTTCTTCCCGTCTTTTTCTTTCTAACTCCTCTTCATGGGCTTGTTCACGCCTCGCGACTTCCATGTCCGCCTCTTCTTGTCGTCTCCTTGCTTGCACGGCCCTTTCTTCTCGCTCTGCCTCTTCTTGCGCTTGTCGCACGAGTGCAAGATCTGCCTCCTCCTGCTTCCGTCGTTCGGCCCGTTCGGCCTCCTCGGCCTCCATCTGAGCACGCGCAAATTCAGCATCAGCAGCTTCTTGTTCAGCACGCGCCTTGATGCGAGCCAACTGCTCTTTGTATCTCCTTTCGGCCTCCTCTTGTTCAGCGCGCCTACGACGAGCTTCCGCAGCTGCTTTGCGTTGACGCTCTGCTTCTTGCTTTCTGTTCTCTTCTTCCTGCCTCTTGCATTCTTCTTCCTTGTGTCTCCGGCGCTCTTCTTCCTCTTGCCTTCTGTACTCTTCTTCTTCCTGTCTCCTGCGTTCTTCTTCCTCGTGTCTCCGGCGCTCCTCTTCCTCTTGCCTTCTGTGTTCTTCCTCCTCCTTTCTTATGCGCTCTTCCTCTTCCCTTCTCCTGCGCTCTTCCTCTTCCCTTGCTCTACGTTCCTCTTCCCTTCTTCTGAGTTCTTCCTCTATCCGCCTCCTCCACTCCTCTTCTTGCTTTCGATGCTCTTCCTCTTCGCGTTGCCTTTCCTCTTCCTCTTTTCGTTTCCTTTGCTCTTCTTCCTCTTGTTTCCTGCGTTCCGCTTCTTGCTGCCTCAATTGTTCCTCCTCTTGCCTCTTCAACTCATTTTCATGTCGCTGTCGATCTTCCTCTTTCGGCTGCTGATCACTCTCAATTTCTTCACGTACACCTTGCTTATCTTTTTCCGATTCCAGTCGTCCCTGTTCCTCAACGACTTTCCCGTTGTGTCCCTCGGCTATCTGATTTTTGACTGGGTCTTCCGGAACCCCTCTCACCTCTGCTACAGCGACAGCGACAGTTTCAACCGCAGTCTGCCCTTCCTTTGCTTGTCTCTGACCGACGGCTTCTTCTGCGCTGGCAGCGGGTACAATGCTTGGGATTCCTTGAGAAGGTGGTGGTGCAGCAGTCGATGGCTGAAGTAAGGGAGCGGCAGGGGTGACATTTTGCGGCAAGGTTGCGGACGGAGAAACTGGTCCCTGGCTTAGCGCTGACGGCGGTATCGGCGTTTGTGAAGGCGGCGTAACGGGGACCGGGGTTGAATGGCCATTTCTACCATAGTTATGCAAAGATGGAGGTGGCGGCGGAGGTGGGGGGGGGGGGGGGGGTGGTGAGAAATATGACTGAGGCTGATGAGGTAACTGAGGAGCATATGGTTGAGGAGTCTGTGACTGAACCGGTGGTGGCGGTGGAACTGCGAAATGCGATTGCTGAGACTAAATAAGTGCGAGTGAGGCGGGCCCAGTAACGACCTGAAGGCGTGAACTCACGGTTTGGGAGTGCAATGGTGGCTGTTGTGGTGCAATAGGGGAAATTTGACTGTTCGGTGACAGACCTGAGTATTGCTGTTGGTATACCTGCGGGACTTGGGGAGGATGCGGGGTCTGAGTGTAAGGACGTTGCTGAGGGGAGTACTGTTGTTGTGGGGGCGGTGGTACGTATTGTTGTTGCGGTGGTGGTAAATAAAGTTGTTGGTGAGGAGGGAGTTGCTGCGGTTGCGGTGGGTATGTTGGTTGTTGTTGAGGCTGGGTGTACATTTGAGGATACGATGTAGGTGGGGACAGAGGCTGACATGTCGCAGGTCTGGCGGGATATTGGTTGTATTGCGGCGAAGATGAGGTTCTGGGAGGGCCTGCGTCGTAGAGTAGCTGAGGCTGTCCAGGTTGTATGTGGGGAGACTGAAGAGGCATCGGATGTTGAGACAGAGAAGATGTCTGCGGATAGCCCTGAGTTGGAGCTGGTATGTAAGCCTGGGTGATTGGCCGCGCGTGGCCGGGAGGTTCATAGGTCAAAGATTCGTGATCTACGGCTGCATAGGCGCTTCGCGGTTCATGTTCCCAAGGATGCCCCGGTTGGGGAGCGGGAAATGCCATAGGGGGATAATCTTCAACAGGCTCCTCGACAATAATAGACGGAGTTAAACCAACCCTTGCTCCTATCATGGATGTCATATCGGAAGCATAAGATTGCACCCCGGTCTGTGACTGAGAAAATGGTGGTAATGACGCTGCGTGAGAAGCCGCTGTATTGTTCGGAGTCCTCTTGTAAGGTCGGTCAGGAAGCGTATCAGGAGGTAGGTGACCCGTGCTCATCACCCGGTCCCGATGCTGTGGCAATGTGGGCCTCGGGCCGCTGTGACCCCCTGGATGAAGGGAGGCAGGGAGGTCTGGAAGCTTCTTTCCAGAACCAACGTCGGGTGCATCGTTACTAGCCAAGAGAGATGAATCGTCCCGGGTCACAGCAACCGTCGAAGTAGTACCCCCATTTGGTGGTGCTTCAAGTTGTTTAGATGCATGGACCTGGGTGCCACGTGCGGGAATTAATGACGATGGTATTTTGTTTCCACCTGCCGAGGGTTGCTGGCTTTGTCTTCTCTCTCCAGCGGCAGGGATGAAGACAACTGGAGAGGGTAAATTTGGAGTAGATTCAAGTTGTTGACGCTGCGTAAAATATGCAGCAGGGCGGGAAAGTCTGTCTGATGGACTAAGTTTTGAGGGACGACGGGTCAAAGGTGGTGGAGAATTTGCAAAGAAAGTCATCTCAAGATAAACTTGGCCTCTAGCACCTGTGGAAGTCTCAAGGGGGACCCAATCTAAAGACACGGACCTCGTCAGCTGCCGCAGATGTTCCGACTGAGAGGTACAGTGCATACCATCGAATTCGCCAGTTTTGAGGGTTTCTTCGATGTCTACTGTCCCCTTGCCCAAAAGGACATCTTCTCCTCGTTGTTCTTCCTTGTAACAAGAGACCTCCAAGGTCCTGTTCACTTTATCTTTCCCTACATCGGCGAGGATTGGAAAGCGGAGCTCGTCATCCCAAACTGGATGCTGACCACCCTTGGGATCAACTTTGGTTCGTTTCTTTAGACCGGAGAGAGACACTTGAACATAGGGATCTTGTTTATAAAATGAGGGTTGGTGTAGATGCTGGGCTTTCAACACTACGACGACGAGAGTGCCAATTTCTTGCTGAGACATGATAACTTGCAGATAGACCGATTGTGCAGATCAATTGTATTCAAGTTGTTACCGGATTAATCCCAGAAGTGAACAGACTCACGGTTTTCTGGAAGAGTAGCAGTATTACCTGGAAATAAACATTGGTCGGCTACGCCGCAGATGGCGCCAGCTTATACTGGAGTCTGATCTCTCTGTCACGTTAACACCCTGGCTGACTCATCAAACACGGAGCTGCGGTTTCGGAGCTCACACCTCCGCCAGGCTGTGTACGAAAGAGTCGGAACTCGGTAGCGGCCATCGAGGCTTTCGCATGAACAGGCCCAGTGGTTCGAAGTTAGCATGATCACATCACTAAATGTAAACGTGACATTTGTCGTGTTATTGAGTATAGGCTCACGTTGACATCTACCAATGGCCAGCCACTGGTAGGTCAACTTTCAAACCGTCTACAAGTTACGTTCATTGTTTCAGTCTATCTTGTGGAACGGATCGTTCATGACGCCACCGAGGTTGAAGAAGAAGCCCCGCACCAGCTCAAGGACAGCGTAGCTCCCCCTTCCTGGCCGTTTGAAGGTCGAATCATTATGAAAGATATTTGCATGAAGTATCGACCTGAGTTGCCCACTGTGCTTAAGGTCATTTAACCCGCAAAAAGGGGAGAGGCTAAAGAGAGTAGAGTACATACACGCGTGTAAATGTCTACCAAGGAGCTCCGCCCCAAAGGACAATAAACGAGGTCGCCAAAAAAAAGGTCATAGTGTTATCGATGTCGCTATAGTTGACTGTATTATTTTCGAATTCACCAACACGCCATATCTCTTGTCATCGAGTATTTAGGGCAAGGTAACAGTACCTTAACACATATGGGTATCGTCAAGAGAATAATTCTTGTGATAGTAGCCTCCACAACATCGTAAACGACCGCTTGGCCATCACAACCAGTGTGCTTCGTCACGAGTGTATACTATCTGGAATATGCTTCTCTCAACTTCTGCAGTGCAATCTGGAACAATTATCAGCCTCCTACATGACTGATGGACAATTCTTAGCCCTACTTGATAGTTTTCCAGCAAGGGCTGGATTTCACTCTGAGGGACCTTCACCCTCTTCACCTTCTGCAGATGATCGTGCTCTTTCAGCATCGCTTTGAAATATCGCGCCTATAAATGTTCACTCTCGTATCAACGTGGATACCTTGCTTTGTTACTTACTTCCTGTTCTTCTACCAGTGTCCAAGCATCACCGTGCCGTCCGGCACGCGCAGTCCGCCCAACACGGTGAACATATTTCCTCATGTCAACTGGCGTGTCATAGCTCACAACATGAGAAACGTGATTAATATCAATTCCTCTTGAGATTAAATCTGAACAAATCAGACTAGTGGTTGACGTGGTGAGATCGTCATCGCGTTACAATGGACAGAGCTTACATGTGGGTCTCCTGTGTTTTGAACTTCTCAAGAATCGTTTTCCTTTCATTCGCAGGGAGGTCACTCGAGTACGCGCGAATCGTAAGGCGAGCACGTTCCGGTGTTCCCAGCCCTTCGAAGCACTCAAGCAAGAAGACAAGACGGGCCGTAGATTCCGACGATTTAGTAAAAATCAAGGCATTGCGAATATTATGATTGTGGAGAAGGTGAAGCAGCATAAGTGGCTTTTGTGACGATTCGCAAACAACCATATGCTCCTAACCTACAAAGATGAACCCAAAACAAACCTCGAGCGTGCTCACGACTCACCGTCAGGGCAATTGGCATAGCAAATCGCTCAGAAACGAGGTGTGACGGGGAACCATCGGATCCGCCTTCAGCTTGGCTCTGGATAATGAAATACTTCGGATCTCGCAAACCAAGAGACGCAAGCTTGCCGGGATCTCGAGTGAGTGTCGCAGAAAACAAGAGTTTTTGACACGAAAATCCTTTTCGCTCGTCAACGTCGGCTTGACAAAGTCCGCGATGCTCGACATCGAGGCAACCAGGAGCAAGAGGATTCCAATTTGGTGGGGTACACGTATCTTCCGAGGACAATTCGGTTGTTGCTAAGGTAGTCTTCGAAGGTCTCCAATGGATAGCGGAGAGTATCTGAGTTAGCCAATCTTGGAATGATTGGGAAAGTAAGCGATCAGCTTCATCGATGACCTGAGGAGTTATATTGAGGAAGATATGCAAAAACCACGAATAAACTCGTACGAGAAAGCGAAGATGTTGCAATGAAAAGTTGGGTGTTCCGTTGAGATGATCGATTAACCGTCCGGGCGTGCATATCAAGATATCCACTTTGCTGGAGCCCCCTAGCAAACTGCGAAAAAAGAGGTCGTACGGCGTCGCTCATAAGGCAAGGAAAACCTACGTAGAAACAGTCTCAGAGACCAGTTGTGCTTGTTCATGAGCAAATGAGTGTTGGCCCGTCGCAGTCCCAACCTAGCAAAGTTGATCAGAAATGCAATGACCCCGCTCTGCTAAATATAAAGCACTTTTAAGTCACGTCCTTTACCGACAGCCTCGAATGTTTCTTTGACTTGCATGACAAGGTCTCGTGTAGGCAGAACAACCAAGGCACGTAGCCTAGTGACAATTCTGTTTGATAATACCTGCGGCATCACGGATGTTCAGCAATTCCGCATAATTTGTTAACCCAGGAACTCACCTCTAATATAGGAAGAACATATGCAAGTGTTTTTCCACTTCCGGTAGGAGCGGAAACACATACATCGTGGAGAGTAGAGTACGGAGTATACAACGATCGACTGTTGCGGATGAGGAATGGTAGAAGGGTGGTCTGTACTGCACATTAGATCATCAGCGCCTCAAGCTGGGGCTCGTGTAATCAGCCCCTGACCAGCAAAAAGTTCGTTAATCCCAAGGTCAAGCAAGCGTCTTCGCATCTTCAAACTGAGACCTGTGTCATCGTCTTGTTCGACCATCGAGAGAGACGTTACAGCGGCAGGATCGACAACTTTTGCATATATAAGAGCCTTGTCGATCCCTTGCATAGCAAGCACGGATTTGGGTGGCGCACTGGGCACTGTGGGCGAAGGAAACGATGGTAGAGTGCCTGTTAGGTTTGCGGGAGGTCTTTGGACATTGAGAAGTTCCTTGTTCTCTGGGTCACGTATTTCTTCGGGGTCACCGACTTCTGAACCCGGTCCGTCCTCGACCATCCTTTGCCCTTTCTTGGGGGGCAGAACGGGTTGTTCGAAAAGGATTACCCTCTCTTCGCCAGGGCCATCCGCATCGACCTCATCTACAATCGTTTCTTCGTCATTGTGATGTTCCTCGGGCTCTTCAGAGTCTGAACTTTCTTGCGGAGCGTCCCCGGGTTTTCGAGGTGCTGAAGACTTTCGTGCTTTTCTTCGAAGTTTTTTGCGCTTTAGATACCTGGCCTTTGCCTTGGTCTTTGCGGCATCGAGATATCAATGCTCGGAACCAAGACACGTCATGACCACCAGTATGCTTACTTTTGATACTCCAGCTTTGATCGGCTGAGAGGCCTCTGTCATATTGCGTAGGTCTCGTCTATTGGTCGCGAGTTGGGTACTAGTCCATGCCAAGAAAGGAAGGACAGGTCTGGGCCAGTGGCCGCGGTCAAGTCATCGGTAATATACTAGCATGCGGTGGTGCCAGGGCGACGCGGTTCAGACGCCAAATCAGGGCTTGAATCTGATCCGATGCGGTATGTTATGGGTGTGGATGCGTTCTGGTCACCATCGAACTCGTGTTTGATAGCGTCTCCGGAAGTTGCGGCCTAAGCTCATCATAACGTCAACGAACGACTAGTAATCTCACCAAGTGGAGTCATGTTCGCGCACGCTGACAGGAAATCAACATACAAAGCCCCGCCCACCACATTCACCGACAGGCTAGTATCACAAGAAGCTCGACGCGAAAAGGTCAACTATTACGATCCAGCTCAGTTATTTTATCCGAGCTAACAGGGATGCCCAGGCTCTAGAAGAACAAAGGCGGGTACGTCAAGTTAAATCATCTTATCAGCTACCGATCTTTCATATGCATCCCCGCCTGGTGTCGTAGCGAAGGGCTCAGAAATTCGATTCATCCAGACACCTTGATGCATTTGCGCATTTGAGTCTTGGGACATCTGACGACGAGGTTGACGAAGACGTTGACGAAGAACCTCAAGTGATAAGGGAGGGGATCGCAAATTACGCATCCCTTGCTAGCATATCAGACGCTGGCTCTCCTGTTACACCCAAGATGCACGATGGTGACCATTTGAAAAAGAAGCGCACTAAAAACAAGCAGAAGAGGGCAAAGAAGCCTAGCAAGTGGGCAAATAGGTGCATGTATGCGGAACTATTGGAGATGAAAGAGGAACCTGGTCTTTGGGACGACCACTCAAATGACGCTGACGATGGCCTTCCTTCCGATCTCGAGAGAAGTTGGGTTGCGGTGGCGCCAGTACCCACTGGAAAGCGATGTCTGGCAATCACTCACCAGTCAACGTCGGGAGTAATAGGAATATGTGCTAATATTTATTCACAATTCAAGATGCTGACGCTAACTGGATCATTATACAGCACCCAATACCACTCTCCGGTCTCGTCTTCTGGGGAAGAGGCTACTTTCTCGCTTTCCGTCTTCACTCCCTCCACTAACAGTATTGGACTGCATTCTCGACGTCAACTGGAGAACGAACGGGATTTTACATGTCCTAGATGTCATCAAGTGGAAAGGTCAGGACATTGCCGATTGTGAAACCCCTTTCAGGTACTCTACGGCAACATGACGATCATCTCATGCTCAACAAATTCACAGATTTTGGTGGCGGGACACACGACTTGCCGAACTACCAAAATTTGCACCACCCTCGACTGTGTTCTCGTTCACTGGCACCGCTGATGCTCAGCAATCGGTCTCACAACCAAACACATACAATTTCCAGTATCCGACTTCATTCATCCCTATTCCTTACCACACCGATACCACACTCCCTATGTTGCATTCCTATATCGTACCCCTGGCCCGCTCAACACGGGAGATTTTTGTCGATATCCCAACTTCAACACAGTTCCAACTTCAACCCTCCTCGGATTCTGCGATGTCGATCGATTCAGGGGTTGACAACAATGGAATTATGACCATGCCGGCGCATATAACCTCGGATGGGCTCTTGCTCTATGTTTCTCATGCAAGCTACGAAGAGGGCCTAAGTCCACTGAGTTGCTGGATACCTGTCAGGCCAGTGATTGCTCCTGGCGAAAAGGAAATCAATAATACAGAACGGGAGAGCAATGGCCCATTGGATCTGTTTCAGCGGTATGTTTACGCGAACCTGTTCATTTCTGTATCTTAAAGTCGACTTGGAACAGACTTGTTCATCGCCGTTTGATCAGGGTGCGACCTAGCCCCGTCTTGCATTCCGACGGTATGGTTATGTAGAACCACAGACGTTGTGATGGATTGGAATGTGTAGGCTATCTGGGAGATGAAGACGGTAAGCAAAGACGCGCGAAGCGAGAACAGCTTCAAGAGAGAATGTAATTGAGCCGTCGAGTTTGCTTGCTTAACTTAGCGTGTACGACGCATAAATGGCGGGTTTGTTGGCCAATTGAATAATTGGGTTGTGCGATGAGATTGCAGGGAACAAATGCAACTATAATTTGTTCAAGTATCCAGTGTTAGAAGACAACATGTAAAAGCTATGAAATGGTATTACTTGCTATTGTACTAGATAGTGGACGCAAGCAGATACAAAACATGGTTGAATGTACAGTGAATGTCCGTGTCGTGAAACAACCAATTACTACAATGTTTTCACAAAATCGAACTAGTTCAAACTTAATCGGTGGCAAGGAGTTTCTTCAGATAGTCCACTGCTGCCTGCCGCACAGATGCATCCACTATCGGACTACCCATCAGGTCCATCGCAAGCTGAGCCCGCTGCCTTATTCCGGATTCTTTGTTGCTCTCCCGCTCTGCTTGCTCCCTTTCAAATCGGCGGCGCTCCAGCTCCTGACGCACGGAGCTTTCTTTTTCCTCTCGTTCCTCGCGTCGGCGCAAGTAGTCAATTTTGAGCTTGCTGTGTTGAACTTGTGCTTGAAGCAGCTGTAGACAGGCTGCCATCAAATTCTGTGGGATAGAGAAGTGAATATGGGACTGTTCTGGTTGAGGCGACGGAGGTCTTTGTCCCAAAGTTGTGGGCCGACCAGGTGAGTTTGATGGTCCTGCTTCCACATTAAGGTGATTTAGGCCAGCAGAGGGTTTGGAGTTCAGCGGCTGAGAGTAGGGCGGTGTACGCGTGGATTGCGGTGGTACAGGGTGCGGAAGATCTGGCATGTCCAGGGAATTATCCTCGTCTTCGATTTCGATGCCGTTGGTTGCACCCCCCAACACGCCATTTGTATGATGCCGAATGGAGGGACGGGTCATCGCCGGATCATCATTCCATCTGCAAGGGGACGTCATTTCATTGATGGTGGCTGACTGACAGTAACCTACCTGTGGTAGAATAGATTGTACCACCCACTTCGGTGCCAGTGGTCTATTGTTCTTGCGTTCAGATTTCCAACATCACAGCCGCCCTTGCGGGCTAGTTGAAGCCGGCGCTCATATTCTCGCAGTCTTTCCCCCTCGACGATCACGCTAAGGGGTCCGTTTCCGGAGGGAGCAGTGTATGTCTCGAGAGCATAGATCTGTTTGAACAGGTTGAAATTACGCTCATAACAACCTTTGAGGGCTTGATATGTTTTCTTTCCCCCGAAGACTTCTATGGCACACTACAATAGACTATAAATGGAGGAGGGATTGCCACGCTAGTGCTACGTACCTCTCTGAAGCACGAGTTTTTCGTGGAGCGGAGAGAATTCCAGTGTTCGTCCTCGCTCGGGTCCATGAGCCAAGTGAACAGCTTGGTCTTCTCTTCGTCGGTCCAATGTTTCGAACCGTGGACGGAATCGCTGTCGAATTCTCCTCCGTCTTCATTGTCTCGTCGCCGTTTCCCCAGCTGGCTATTCGACATGGCGTTGGTAGCATCTGCATGCTTACGTTTCAGTGGGTTCGTAGGCGGACCATCGTTAGTCAAGGGTAAGGTAAATTCGTGTATGGGAGAACGTGAGGAACCGGCGACGGGCTGAGCTGGCCGAGCAGTGCTGCCATTCGAGTCAAGGATGGTCGGTGGCGAGTCGGTCAGTCTGAATGTACCATCGTGAAAAGCCGAGCGTGCGCTGAGCGTGGGGGTGAGATGGGATCCCAGCGCTTGGTTGAGGCTCTGGAACGCGACAAGATCGATGAGGGCAGTGGCGAGGCGACAAGGAGGATGTACTTACCGAGACGTTGCTGACGCTGGGATCCCGTTGGAGGTGTCCAAAGGGTATACTGGGGTCACTGTGCGTGGTTGGGTGGTAATGTGGTTGCGCAGGGAATGTGAGACGCACTTACCCACTGTGGGGCTGGGAGTTGTCCATGGGCAGCTTGACTCTCGATGAACCACGATGAACCAGACGTGAACCGGTGCTGCTCCGGCTTGTTTGGTGACAAACAAACAGCCTGCCGCACCGCAAAAATGTGTTCTCGGATTCTGTATGCATATGCTATAATATATTATATATGACCGTCCACCATTCAAATCTCGTCGTCCGGCTCTCCCTCCGCATCCAAATCCGAATCTTCCAATACAACTGCCCCGCCTTCTTCCCCTCCCAACAGCGGCGATATCCCATCACTTTCTCCAGAAATCTTGCTGCCATTGACGCTTTCCGCTACGAATACAGTGTCATCACTCGGGACACTGTGCCGACTCGTCAGTCCCGTCAGCGGTGTGCCCAAATCCTCCGATTTAACGTCAGTGCACTCCTGTGGCGCTAGATCATCGTCCGGCCGTCTCTCGCCTTCTGTCCTCCCATCAGCTGGACCACCGTCCGACGAGCATCGTGTAGAACCCCGGTGAATTCCGTTTGTGGCATGTCCATCTCCATTTACAACAGTGGCTGGATGCTCCACTGGCTGATCCACGCCGTCATCATGCCGTCTAGCAAACGCAGGTTCCAGGGAGGCACGTAGATCCTTGGGAGAAGGCGAATCGAATTTCCTGCGCTTCCGAGGTGACATTGATTTGGAAGGCGTTGTCGGTTTAGACTGAGGATCAGCAATAACCTCGTCAGGCGGTCGGAATCTGGGGGGGCGGCCACGGCGACGCTTGTTTGGCGTGGTGGGGCTAACATCCTCAAACCGCTGCGTAACATTCCCAGTGGTACCATCAGGCGGCCCATCGCTATTTTCTCCGTGGGGTCTTGAGTCACCGTCCGGAACCGCTCGCACAGATGCAGACCGGGTGGACATCGCACGGATGTTGGGGCTAGTGTCCCTGGGTTTGTTTTTCAATTGTCTCTCCGGGGTAGCCATTTTCTCGTGGAGCAGGTCATCAAAAAGCTGGGCTGCTGTCACCTCCGCTGCATTACGAACAACCACTTGTTCGTTCTGCCCGTTTGACAAACTTTGTCCAGAACCCAGTGACTTGGCCCGATCACCAATATCCGGCACAGGCGTCCCACCATCCATTGGACTCTGGGGCGTTTCGGTGTGAGCTACGGCATTAAAACCCATTCTCGCCCCGCCCTGGAGGAGCTCTACGCCCGCTTTGTTGCGAGACAACACAAATGGTGTCCATTTCAGCTTCTCGGGCTTGAGCCTTAGATATCCTTTTTTTTCCCATGCCGCCAGCCAACCTTCCACCCTGTTTTGGTCCCAAGAGATTTCGTAGTGGGTGGGAATGACGAGTGAACCATTGGATTTGTTTCCTCCCTCTGTCTGTTTTTGTGAATTGGGTCTTTGCAAGTGCCTTCGTGCAATCCCATTCCTGCGACCACGCGGGAACTTGATCGACTGCCCTGGTGATGGACGAGCAGGATTTGGGAATGTAGTGTCTATTGTAATCATGTCTTGTTGCATGAGGATGGCGAAAATGTCCTCGATTGTCATAGATGTGGCTCTGCTAATATCTATTTGGTGGCGCACGAGGCACTTGGTGAGGGAGAGAAAATCCATGCTTAAAAGAAGAATAAGCTGACCTTCAAGGGTTGGTTTTGAAGAGGCCGATTTCAGGTACCGCATGAGTGCAAGCGTCCAGTAATTCTTGTAGCCAAGAGCACCCAATCCAGAAAGAGGCTTCTCAGGGGAACCTGCACGCTGCTCTTTCTTCGACAGCAGGTAACCTAGACAAGCATTCCGTTGACAGCTCAACACCATTAGGGAAATTTAAACGTACTGAAATCGATGAGGTAATTTCCCCAGCCCTGTCGTTGTCGTACTGGAAGTGTCATAATACAGCTCACGTTGTATTGTTTGGGCGAGCATTTTTCCTTGCTAAAGTATCCCACAAAATGTGCGCCGATGTCATCGATCTCCGCCATGACGTAGAAAAGAAACGGCTCGACATCATAAAAAAGCGATTTGTGGTCAAGGAACATCTTGGACAGGAGGCAAAGGTTCTGGCAATATATTTTGTTCTTGCGTCCATCCACTTCGAATATAGAAATTGAACCGTCGCGGTAGATTTCATCACCCGGCGGATGACGAGCTTTACATTTCATCTGTAACCACTAATCAGCTAAAAGGTGTGTTCCACATTCATGTGAGGGCTCACTCGATGTCGACCAAATGCGAAGCGACTTCGCATGTACTTCAAACAAAACTCGCATATCCACAGCCGCCCGTCTGGTATATTTGCATACTCCTCCGGGAATGGGGCATCGTACCAAGGATGAATGTCATATGGTCCAAAACGGATGCTACGTATACGTAACGTCGACTGTCCGTCAGGGACTATGGGGGTGTTTGGGGTTAGAGAGAAGGCTCCGGGTGTAGGTGGAACGAGACTGGGGGTGGATGGCGCCGGTGATACAGGCGGCAGTGAAGGAGGTATGGATAATTGATGGAGAGTGGTGGAGCGAAGGGGGCGTGAAGATGGACCAGCTACTGGCATATCTGGATTTTCGGCAGTTATAGGTGGGGGAACTGGGGCCGGATATAATTTCTCCTGGGGGAAGCGGTCAGCTAAAGATCAAAGTTTACACGTCAACTACACACCTCAGCAGCAAACCTGCTCTTCTCAAACCTTGCCCTATCAATGTTGTCAATACTTGTCTTTGACGTATCCCTTTCCCCTGGTGACAGAAGCTCCTCAAAAATATTGTGCTCCACATCGTCCTCCCGCTCCTTGCCCTTACCCTTGGGCGGGAGTCGCAGCCGTACAATTAACGGCTGGGGAGGTGAGCGCACCTTGATGCGCATGCGCTTTGCAGGACGCGGAGTGTGCGTGGCCCTTGCGCGCTTAGCAGGTCTCTTCTGCTTGACTGATTCGGGACGGCGCATCGCAGGAGCGCCCACCGTCTCGTCTGAATCTGAGTCTGAATCGGAAGATTCGTCTGTGGATGAATCGTCGATCTGGACATCCACTTCAGGGTTCGCGCCTGCTGGGTCACTGGTCGATCCATCTAAGAAGTCCTGTCCTGCCAGGGGGCAAGCGTGTTGAATAAGAGGGAGATCGGGATCGGGAGGAGGTATGTCGAGTGGTGGGCATCGAGGACAATGCCATTGACCCGGTGGTTCTTTATCTAGTGGAGGATGGAGACAGTCCATATGCCAGCCTATTTAGAGGGGAAGTGTGAACAGATGAACAGTGCGGAACAACTTGTGAGATACCTCGATCGCAAAAGTCACAAAACAATATCCGGGCCTACTAACACATGAGCCAATGGCACACCAATTAGATGAGCACTCTTACATCGTCCCCCTTTTCTTTGCAAATCTCGCAGATCTTGCATTCCATACACTTCCAAGGGTAGGAGCGAACCACCTCGGCGACCTTGCCAAGCTGCATACAGCTTGGATGTCCTGAGAAACACAGTTAACAACCCTCCCCAAGAAGGACTATGACAATACGCACCACTCCGTCCGCACTCTTCACAGGAGACCATTACCTCAGGCTGGCCATGCTTATTCCTGCAATCGTTACCCTGACAAAAGCCACATTCCTGTTCACGCCTAGGTCTTCTCTTTCGTTTTTGCAGCTTCGTGACCCGTGGAACCTCCGTTTCCGGGATCGGCAGATAAGCCGCGGGTGGCTGAGGCGCGAACGGATCACCTTGAGGCCCCTGGTCGTACTGCAACGGTTCTTGAGAGTAATGCCTCTGCCGAGGAAACGCAAATTCGTTATGGACAACAATATGGTGTAGCTGTTGGTGATTTGATGAGCACTGCACTCCGTAACCACGTCCGAAGCTAATTACAACACGCGACGCGTTTGTCGCCAACCGGGTGTCATATGTGTGTGGAGCGGACGGCGCTTACCTGGTGGGAACGCTCTGGATGTACATTGCTGTCACCGGTTATGGCGGGGTCGATGACTGGGCCACCTGCGAGGGCAGGATCAATCGGAATATCGTCTACGTTGCTGAAGGGCGTTCCATGTTCGCTCGCTGCTTCACGGTCGAAGAGTGCATTGCTGGGGAAAGGGAGGCCACGCATGGTGACTATGCTGGATGCCGTGGAGAACGACGAGCACAAAGGGAGCGACTGGGCG
This sequence comes from Fistulinella prunicolor, assembly GCA_038089875.1. Classification (NCBI taxonomy): domain Eukaryota; kingdom Fungi; phylum Basidiomycota; class Agaricomycetes; order Boletales; family Boletaceae; genus Fistulinella; species Fistulinella prunicolor. The sequence goes on along the minus strand of JBBPLP010000005.1, from coordinate 85,741 downwards.
GCCGAACGCACTCGTCGACGAGCACGGTGGGTGCACTCTTCCGTGACCATCCCGCGTGACGAACAAACAGGGACAGGTCACGTTTCATTACTAAAACCAAGATTTCTTGCGACGATGCTTCCATTTTTGGTGTATCGGCTCGAAAATTTGCACAGGATCCGGGACAAAAGCATCCTGGTCCCCCCGGACAGCCTCTGTCCGCTGCGGCTGGTCGTTCGGTGGGGTGAGCAGTCACCACCAAAGCTCGAGGACGTCCTCTGTGACACACATACACCGTGGCCTTGTCTCTGTATTTCTCTTTCTCTTTTTTTCCGCGTGGTGGTCCGTGTCTCGTCGGTGGCTTGAGTGGCAAAACAAGCAACAACAAGTAGCACTTGATCCTGTGTGTTGCATTCTCAGAGGGCCGGACAAGTTGAGCTGGCCTGCTGGCTTTCAATCTCGTTCCCTCTCCTTTTGCTTACTTCTTGCTCCTTCGTCCCCTACCACCACCTTCTCCCTCAAGGAATGCAAGCCGTCATACATCGCCAACCTCTCCCTCCACTCATAGACCTGTATCATCCCCCATCGCTCACCCAACCACGCTCAAATCCCACAATGATGCCCACACCTCCAGTCGTCTCCCGCAAGCGAAAGAGAGCCCACCAGTACACAGTCAGCTACAGCGAAGTCCAAGAAGTCGACAACGAAGGCCGAGTACGTGAAGTAATTGTTATTGAGGACACTCCTCCTCCATCCACCATATCTCCTGCAACGACTCACACCAACGCCTACTCTGCTTCCTACCAACCACCAAGCTATGCTGCTCCAATCAGGACCAGAGCCCGTGCTGCCGCAGAGGCACAGGCCTTGTCTGCTAGCACTTCCTCGGCAGTGCTAGTGGCGCCAGCGCCAAAGAAGAGGAAGCGAGACCAAGTTGACGACCCCCGTGGGACCATTGTCAAGAAGGCCGCTACTGGCCTCCAACAACAGGCCGCCGTACCCTCGTCCAAGTCCTGGGCTAGCGGCAGCGGGCCTACCACCACAGACGTACGTAACATTTCGCTCGCAATCACCTCGGTCGGTAATTGTGCATTAATTCATCATTAGCCTTCCAACGGTGTGGTTCCTTGTGACGACAAGGAAGGCCATTATATTATTGTCCCAGACGACATAATTTATAATCGATGTCAGTTACCCTCCGTTTGCAGTGTCCGTTTATTCCAACCAATTGTCACTTTTAGATCGCACGGTTCGTCTTCTCGGTCAGGGCACCTTTGGCAAAGTGGTAGAAGCAGTCGACATTCAAACGCAGAACCGAGTAGCGATCAAGATTATTCGGGCCATTCCCAAGTACCGTGACGCGAGCAAGATCGAAATACGTGTCCTTCAGAAACTCAAGGAAAGGGACCCTGCGAACGTCCAGTTGGTCTGCATGCTCAGCAACGATTTACACAAGACTAACATTCAGTTTTTTTCTTTAGCAAATGTATTCATTTACTCCACTGGTTTGACCACCGAAACCATATTTGTCTAGTTTCCGAATTGTTGGGTGTGTGTGTGTATGACTTTTTGAAGGAGAACGAATTTGCCCCGTTCCCCCGGAACCACATACAATCTTTCGCCAGGCAATTGCTTGGAAGTGTTGCCTGTACGTTATTACATTGTTCCATCTGCGCATTAACTCAAATTATGTGTTCCCCTAGTCCTGCACGACCTCCACTTGATTCATACGGATCTCAAACCGGAAAATATCTTGCTTGTGCACAACGACTACAGGCTTGCCGTTGTGCCGGTGCCTGGAAAGGTGGGCAGTTGCCGTATCTTGACAGCCGAATGAGATACGAGATTTCCATTTACAGCGGAATGCTCCACCACGGACGAAACGGATACTTCAATCCACGGACATACGCCTGATAGATTTCGGTTCTGCAACGTTCGAGGAAGAGTATCACTCTACAGTTGTTTCGACACGCCACTATCGAGCACCGGAAATCATCCTTGGTGCGCGTCTTTCGTGAGGTCCATCTTTCTGCTTATATGAGCTCTCTTGTAAAGGTTTGGGATGGTCATACCCGTGTGATGCATACTCATTGGGATGCATCCTGGTGGAATTTTATACCGGTGTTGCACTCTATCAAACACACGATAATCTTGAGCACCTAGCCATGATGGAAGCGGTTATGGGGAAGATGCCCGATCGCTTTGCGCGTGCAGGGGCGCGATCGAAACCCGAATTCTTCAAGGAGGGTCCAAGGCTTGACTGGCCAAAACCCAAGGCCTCACGGCAAAGCAAGAAGGATGTTCGTGCAACCAAGTCACTCGTGGTAATTTCTCGTTTATGCTTCTCATCATCGTTTGCTCAATTTCTGTCTGCCCGCAGGAGGTTATACCACCCAGCGATCAGATTAATAAACACTTTTTGGATCTCGTGCGGCGATTACTTGCTTTTGATCCCGCCCAACGGATAACTGTGCGGGAAGCTCTGCACCATCCATACTTTTCTATCAATGTCCCAGACGAACTGTAGCCCAGATTATCACAGGTTATCTATTTCACTCTGTAGACCATCCCTTTGCGCCGGTTACTCCCCGCATCATCTCTTCTTCATCCATCTGTCCGCACCACATCCCCAGTCCCTCCTTGGTTGTTATTATGGTGTTCGGTCGTGGTCATGTACAACGCAAATCAGCTCACCAACATCTCATTCAAACCTGTCTGATCGTCATCCATCCCTCTCACGTCTGCCATTTCTGCCTATCAGGTGCAATAATTGTTATCTCTACATCCCTCAAGCAATATCGTATGTTTTACTCGCCATCGCACGGGGCAATAGTTGCCTGTTCTTATTGTAACACGCCATCTTTCCTTGTACTTCACAGGCGCCTGGTGCTCTGTGAAGACGGTCTATGTATGGGACGGGGAACTCAACCGATGGTAGGTCATTTAATCTCATGTGTACTGTCCCGCTTATGTCGCATTTATTAGAACAGTATTAATACACTGGCAGTCATCCAGCGACCCCGAAACATGCTTCTTAACATGACAACGATGTACGGTGCACCTCTTAGGTCCTTGAGTACCCCGTAGTAGATTTACCCTGCATGACTCAGACAAATGTCGCTCGATGTCGACATCCTCTCTCCTTGGAGCGAATACGACCAAAAGGATATAATGTATCTACTAGTACTACAACCGCGTGGAGACCAAAGACGGTGCTGGTACACTCACAAAAGTACCGAGGAAATAGTATTCGAGTGGTAGTAGTACAGACCACAGCCTGACAAGGCGCGTCTTCCGAACTTCTTTGATCACTTCAAATACTTCTTCTTTTCAAACTTAGATCATACCATGTTTGCATTTACTTATTGTTGAAATGCGTCGAAATAGGGTGTAGGTTCCAGGTCAACATCCAATTATCTGCCCCACAACTTCGTAGTCTTGTGCTCCTTGAAGTACTGCCAGCCTTCTTGCAGTTGGCCCGTTTTTAGCTCTATTCCCCACTCGTGCATCAATGTCACCCATCACAACTTGACATTATTCCTACCACGACCGTTGTTGTGCTTCGTCTTGAACGACACGTCTTGAACATAGCGCTCGTCAATGTGCGAGCTCCCATGCTCCACACTACATACATCAAGGCACAAACATCGGGCACCAGATAATGTCGTCCGCAGGACAACACGCCTACTGAGGACAAGGCACTGTATTTGTCGCCCCGCAGGGCCACATAGATATATACTTCCACCCTTCTTGGCCGCTGTTCCCATCACGTACAAGGTACCAGGAGAAGACATGCAGAAGTTCTCAGGACTCGTTGCGCAGCCGATTTTGGACGAATCCGATGTTCGATTTCTTATTCGTGAATATGGCCACCATCGGACGCCATCAGAGGGGCTTCGACTTCATTGATCGGTGTTGGGTTTGCGAGGGGACTGACAACATACTCAAGGAAGTGGCAAAGCAACGGTGTTGACGATACAGTATCTAGTCATCTCATGCCAAGGTTTGGCCTATTATGTTGTGCGCCGAGTCACCCCAATGACCAAACACCCAAAGGGTATTCTCGAGTTTGCCAGAGTATCATTTGTATAACCAAATCCCACTGACGACATTGTTATGTACTGAAAGCAAGAAAGTCCTGATATCCCTGGTGTTGTACTCCGGGTATGTATATGAACCGAAGTCTATGATGGAGATGCCTTAACATGTGTCCCGAAGGCGGCAGTCAGGGCCGTATGCTCATGTGACCTAACAAAAATTTGGCACTAATTTGGAAGTCATGTGAGTGCCGGGCTGCCAACCGTCTACCTGTGTGAATATCGGAGACACCCTCAAGGCAGTGGTAGTCTAGACCTTCCGACAACGCCCAAATGAGGGCGTAATGGGCGTTAAGTCCTGATAACCTCTTGCGGCTCGCATTACTAAGGTAAGTCACAACCGTAGGCTACTACAACTTATTCGACCGCCGCTCACTGCGACGACTCTGGATTTCAAGCTGACGTCTATACAAGAAATACTACACTCGTGCAAAAGGGACTGCTCCTATATAATGGGATTATTCATCAACGAAGAGGAACTAGTGAAAAACGCCATGGAACAGCTGATGCCGCTGCTGAACAGAGTGGCTGATGGGCTATATCTTTGTATTTTGATATGTACGATCACGTACTTCCTCCGGGAGTGTCTGAAGGAGAAAAGGGAGAGAAGGTTGCACGCGGAACAACTGAGACAGCTGGAACGCACAGGCGATCAGACTGCAAATGCGACGGAGTGATTCAGACGATCCGGTGAGTACTAACATGATATATTGGCCTATAACACGAGGAATGACCGACAATTCTCGTGTTTTCTTGTACAGCAAACCGGGTACCATCATCGAGCGGCTCTATTAATCTGCATCATTATACCACAGGATCTAATCGCCGTGCCTCACACTGCGGCTCAAGCTTGTGCCTCGAGTCATTGCCACTGGCTAGTTGAAAAGGGACGCTATAGTTGAATAGTTCTGCCTGTACTTTTAATCAGCGACTGTCTTTATAGAATTATCATACTCCTAGATGGAGTTCATTGAATCTGAGTCCAGGATTTTAAAATATTTCGAATTCTTTCCGTGGCGTATAATATACCAGGCTCGCTGCGGAATAAATTTGCAATACAAGGAGTACATAGGACAAACGAAAATAGCAGTAGAAAGAAGCAACCCAACCGTATTTAATGGCATCAGCTGCGAATGCTTCAATGAAATTTACACAAAAATGATAGTGGAGTGGTATTGGAGACCCTCCGTTTAAGGTATTGTAGCCGTGTTCTGAAGGGTTGGTGAGCCTTGAAGTGAATAGGCCATTCCAGACAAGCAGAGAGTTTTGGATCATATCGGCGACCAAGACAAGGGCTTCTGAAAGGATTGGAGACCCTTCTGGGTTCATACCTGCGTCTGCTTCGATGCACAGAGAATCTCTTCAAGGGTAATGGTAGAGTTGTCGCACATTCCGCGGAATATTCCACCCGGAGTGTTGAACAAGTTTACCGGGGTGTCGAATTCCTATTTCGCTCGTTCTTAACATACGCCCCAATGCAGAAGCCAAAAAGTACATACAGCGATCATACCGGCGTCAAGAACACAGATACGGTCGTAGGACATGATTGTGCGCAAACGATCTATATGATGGTTGACGAAAGCAAGGGATGAATGATTCATGTGAAACTCACGAGCGATGCAAAGGATCGTGCGTTCCTTGAATTCTGTCGCGATGGTTTCTTGGATCTTCCCATCCGTCTCATAATCCACGGATGCTGCAAAAAGAGCATGAGCTCCTGCATCATACAATGAGTGGGCTATACCTGTGGCTTCATCAAGAATGAGAATCTTTGTCTCATGGACCAAAGCCCGAGCCAACGATACCAGGGATCTCTGGGTAGCGATTAACAAGCCAGACAAACACGAAATGTCAGCAGTCTTACCTGACCGACTGATAGGTTATTGCCTCCTTCTACGATTGGAGTATCTATGTCGATGGAACTGCCAACGATCTGCGCGTCGCCTTGGGTGATAGTTTGAGGTGAATGGAGGGCTTTCTCTTGTGGGTCAACGAGGTGCGCGCGCTTGAGAGCGTCCCAAAGGCGAGCGTCATCGTATAAACCAAACGGATCTAGGTTAAACCTGAGGGTACCAGAAACTGAGAAACCTATTAGCAAGAAACACGATGAGGATCTTATATGGCTTTACAAAGGAACTAAGATAGAACACGACAAGTCAATTCTGTACTCTCATCTCATGCTATGAGACTTACAGTATCTTGTGGTATGATCGCAAGCCCCTTCCTCAGTTGCTCTAATCCGACGTGCGAGATATCAACACCATCAATTTGAATGCTTCCTGACGAAAGTTCTACAAGGCGACACAGAGCCGTCATGATCGAGGATTTTCCAGCTCCAGTCCTATAGGGATTGTTAACTAAGGAAGTTGTAGCACCAAAGGAACGACTGGTACCTGCCAACAATACCAATCTTCTCTCCTGATGCAATGTCCATGCTCAAACCTTTAAGCACAAGAGGCAACTCAGGTCGATACTTCATGCAAATGTTTTTCATAATAATCCGGCCTTCAAAGGGCCAGGAAGGAGGAGCTACGCTGTCCTTGAGTTGGTGTGGGGCTTCTTGTTCAACCTCGGTGGCGTAATGTACGATTCGCTCCACGGAGTTCATATTGTTCTCCACCTCTGCGAGTTGACGAATCATCCACCCGAAGGACTCAAATGACAGATCAGTTCTTTCTGGTCTTGCCATTTCTCGTAGTGTGAGCCTACCTGTTCCGCCGACAGAATGTATGACAGAACAACCCCTGTTTGTCCTGGGGACAGATTGAAACGGGTAGCAACTGTTAAAATGGCTACTGCGAACACTAGAGTCGCTCCAAGCAAGTCCAAGCGAACACCGAGCCAGCGCTATTCAGATGATTTAGTGGCCGACAGGCAGTCGCTAGTGGCCAGCCTCCTTGCCTGATTTGCGATAGTCAACCAATATGCTCTGGAAATCCAACCCAGAGTCAGTGATGATTCCTGCCTTTCTCGTTGCAACTTACCGATTCTCCACGTCAACGAGCTCAACATTCTCTTTTACAAACCGGTTCGTTTCGCCATACACAGAGATCGTCGTCAACCCTGACAGTGACTCGGAGAAGTGTGCGTATAAAGAACCACGCAAGATAGCATCTAAAATTGTTCGTCAGCTACACAGGCCAATAGTCCGAAGTTAAATGCATGTATACCGAGGCGCTGCAATCTCATTAACATTCATGAAAATCACATAGATTGGGAATATACCTTCAGTTCTCTTGCACTTGCTCGATAGAAAAATGCTGCGTAGATGTAGCAAATCGAGATGAAAAAGACGATCAACAAAAACCAGGGCAGGATGATGGATGAAAGAATAATAGCCCCAATGATGTTGGACAGTGTGAGAGTTAGTGTACGTAGCGAGAGACCAAGGAGGTTATCAATGGTGTCAATATCTGTCGAATAACTTAGCAGGGACGATGGGAAGTTTACTGGACGCACCTTTAGCAAAGCGATTCATGATGCGGCCAAGTGGCTATCGGAACTTAGCTTAGCAATGTCGATCACAGATACAGTAACACTTTCAACTGACAGTTGTATCAAAGAAACTCGTAGGTGCATGGAGGATACGGTTAATGGCTTTCTGAACCGGTTGATGGTCATGAGTAACATTTTAATCTATCAGGCGGTCCAAACTTACATCATGTAAAGTTTGTGATGCATAGTAAGTCAACAATGCAAACGCAATCCCAACAACAAACATGGTCAGCGATTGCAAGATAGCGAGAGTAGCATATGTGCCCATCTACAAATTTTGTGTGAGGCGCTACCGATAAGTGAAGTGGATGTCCCACGTAAAAGCCCTGTGGATAGTTCCATTTCATTTCCCCCCAGTAGACCAACCTGGTGATGTCAGAATGAGTACCTAAATGAAACGAAAATAAAGTATACTCACCAATACGATGACATGACATACAGCCCTTGCATCATAGCCATAGACAGAAATAGAATTGGCACAAAGACCACGCCATTCCCAGCAGACAAGTAGTGCCGGTAGACTTTGAATGGGATGGCTCCAGTATTCCGTTCCTCTTCTTGCATCATGGTTTTACCAATCTTTTGCTCTTTCTTGTCGTCATGAATTATTTCGATCTTCTCCCCGGCATACTTGTTAACGTCATCTTCTCTCGAACCAAACTCTTCTATTAATTTGCAAAATGCGCCATTGCTAGCCATCAACGCGTCGAATGTACCACGTTCAGCGATCTTGCCATCGACTACCGTGTAGATGTAATCGACTTGTGGGAGGAAGTGCAACGCATGGGTCACGAAAATCCGAGTTTGGCCTTCTGTACCAGACTTGAGGACGTTGGAGAACACCGTCCTTCCGACATGGGCGTCCAGGGCGGAGAGGGGGTCCTGACAACGAGCAAATGCTAAGCACGCAAACGCTGATAAAGAAGATGACGGACATCGAAAATCATGATATCTGAATTACGGTATAGAGCCCGACAAATACCGATTCGTTGTTTCTGACCGCCAGACAGAGAGATGCCTTTCTCGCCAACTTCAGTCAAGTCGTAGCTAGGGAGCACCTGAAGATCTGGTTCCAAACAAGAGTCACGGACAATCTTCCAATATCTCTCCTCTTCAAATGGCAGTCCGAAACAGATATTCTCTCGGATCGTAGCATTCTAGAATAGATGTGTCAATCCTCCGCAACAGTAACCCGAAGAAATCATACCTGAATCCAGGCGGTCTGAGCACAGTAAGCGACTGAACCACCGAACTCGACAGTACCCGCAATGCGTCTCATCTCGCCAATGATGCCTTGAAGTAGTGATGTTTTACCCGCTCCTACTGCCCCAACAATAGCAACAAGCTGTCCACGGGGGATTTCCATGTTGATATCTCTGAGTTTGAAGATACTGGACTCATCAACGGGTGGCATTGATGTTGACTTGGACTTTTCCTTTATCTTTTCTTCGGGTTTTGGTGGGGGACTATCCCAGGTAAAATCCGCGCCATCTATTCGAACCGCAACATCTAAACCTTTGTTCAGTACCAGCGTTCTGTCCGAGGTTTCAGCCTCGAAAACATCGTAAAGACGTTTACATGCAGTGGCAGCATCTGCAATGGAGCTCAGTGCGACAGCTATATATTAGGACAAATTAACTTGATTCAGAGGAACGATAATTGTCACGCACGGATGAACATGAGGGGGAGCCTGACGAGCAGGAACAAGGTAAGAGAAGAGAAGACGTTTGCAGCAGAGAGTGAATGACCGGTCAACGAGTATGTGATGAATGCAAGTACGGCAGCTAGAGCCGGGAGGGATAACGCGAGCGCGTATGTGCCGGCCCGAAGGATGAGTAAGGTCCGTATGTAGCTGAAAGATGACTTCAGTTATCATAATAAAGCGGATAGAAAACAGCATACGCCATTTCAAGCTGGCGGTATTCGGCAATTCGCTTTAAAAGGGGAATCTCCCATGAAAGGGACTTGATCACCCTTATGCCGCTCAACATCTCTTGAAGCAGCTTGGAACGCTTGTCGGTCCAGACCATGCTCTTGAGCCTTATAGAGAAGGAACGTTTCAGCACCCTTGTATTTACTGGTGTTGCAACAACGAGAAGTGCAAAACCCGCCAGCGCGCTCGGACCAAGGTTGAGGAGGAGTAAGAGGAGACAGATAGAGAGCTGGATGGGCGCGGTCCAAGACATGTGAAAATTTCCCATACAAAAATCGATGCGAGATACATCGGTGGAGATGTGATTTACCAGCCTGCCATTGGTGATCTCTACGCGAGCACGCGGGGAGAGCGAAAGAGTCTTGGAGTAGATCGCGGTGATAAGGCCACCACGCAGGAGGAGACCGCAGGTCATACTACGATAGTAGAAATGCTGGGTGCACCATGATGCAATGAGCTGTAGAACGAAGAGAACGAAACATAGTCCAATGCCTTTTCCGATGGGAGGTGTCGATGTTCCAGTTATATGCCCCGTATAGGACTCCGTGGCAAAGTCAATGATCACCTAGCTCAAAGTTGAATCCATTGGATATGACCGGGAAGGGAAGCTCATACCTTTACTACAAGGGGGCTGGTGATTTGTGCAGTGTCGCCAATGACCTTCAGAACTCCAGCAGACAAAAAAAGCCACTTGACGCTGTCATTCATAGCAAAGATGAGACTTGCTTTGCGCTTGCCGTCCTTCTCCTTCCAAGCCTTCTCGCGTTCTGCGCGCACGCCACGGATAGACCACCATATAACTCTGACGCCTGGACTAATCTGACCGTTTGCCAGTCGCTCGTTGTATGCCGCTGCCTCTTTACGTCGTCGTTCAAAGGACGTGAGGATAGCGTTTGCAGTCCGTGTTGAAGAGCGTTCGTCTGGGAGTTTGTACAGGTCGGACGCTTCAAGAGGTCGAGCGTAACCAAGGGACAGCAATGGGGTTAACCAAATAAACCAGAGGCGATTGAAGAACCCAGCTGAAGCCTCGGGAGTGAGGACAGCGTCATGGATGGGGGCCTTGAGAGGAGGAGGGTGGTGAATCTTGGTGGAAAAGAGACTAGTACAATTACAGTCAGTTTGCAAGGCGACGATAGAGGAGATAACGGTACCTGCGAAAGATCGTCGTTCGCTTGGCGGATCCATCTGACTGTAGGCTGTCATGCTTGAGCTCCGAGTCCAGTGCGAGGGATTCTGTCTCCAACTTGCCTTCTGAACGAGGCATGTCGATGAGAGAAGGAAAGCAACGCTCAAGTCCCGCAGACAAGTGCCCTTTAACAATGCTGGGCTTTCAATACGACGACGAAACTGTCAACCTCCTTTCGCCGAGACATGACGATGGATATTGTCGAGGTTATTTCCGGATTGATCCTTGTGACTATGGTAGTGAACAAATTCACCTGTTTCTAGAAGAGATGAGCATCGACGGAAGCGAACGGGGAGATTCTTCCAATACGCGTCCAATGGGAGTTAAATAGCGCTGTCAGTGACAGGCCCTACTCTTTGCTGGCAGACCAGACCCTTTTGGCCGGATCGGTCCAGAAGTTTCAATTCAACATCATGCTTCCGATACGGCTTGTCTAAGGGAGCGAATTCCGTGGTTTGTGACGGCGGAATAAAAAAGAAAGGAAGACAGAAAATGAATCACTACTTGTCTTATCTTATTGGAGGCCCAAAATGACACGGACACGTATCAGATTGCGTGTACGTCCAGAAGAGATGATGGACCATCGTGCTAATGAGAGCGGACATTGCCGTGGTTGCGATAATTTGGCGTTGGGTGTGACGCCGTGGGTTGAAACGGTCTCAGAGAGTCCTGAAGAACGAAACACGTTCCGGTCACTCGGATACTCACGGAGCAAACTTGTGATCACGTACTACAGCAGCGAGGATGGAGACTCGTCTCAATAGAAGGCAATGTACTACTGGCAATCACGATAGATCTAGATGTGACTCGGTAAATCATATCGCCATTTCCAACCTGCGAAAACCAATCGTTGGTATTGCTAGATCTTCCGGGGTTACTACCTATGACTAACTTTTTCGATGGACCCCTACGCATAATATGGTCGTACTGCAACCAATCACGGATCAAGAAATTGAGACCCACATCCTGGTTACTCGTTAAAGACCCGGGTGGGGACGGGTATAGACGGATGAGGGCCAGAGGTGAACAGTGAGCATACAGGCGCACGTGGCAGAGTATCGATTGACGTAATCACGACCATCGAAACCAAATAAATCAAAATACAACCGGGTTCACGGTCTGCCGATTTCCAGGTTCACTTCATTCTAATTCTGCCACCATGTCCGACGACAGAGCTGAGCTAATCAGAGGTCAGTTGCATCCATATCCCTGCTTTGTATACAGTCAGTTGTTTTCTAAATTGTATTGTCGCTTCATCTTTCCATGGCGCCAACCTCGGTCGGAACATAGCTAAACTTCAAGAACGTGAGAGTCTCATCCGCGAGTCATGGATCAAAGCCATGGAAGCCCGCCTGGTGCGAGATGAGCTCGTGAAATGCCAGCGACACGAGGGCGTCAACTCCCTCGAGAACTGCCGGTGGCTTTCGGAAAAGTACGCTCAAATGCTCCTAGAAAACAAAGTACGTCGCTCTATTATAGTCCAGGGTACGGCAGCTAACCACTGTTCTGGTTGCGTAGGTAAAAGGGTACAAGAAAATCGATGTTTGAACGCTGGAATGGCTATCTGATTTCGCGCATCATGAACGGTCGCCGCATACCCTGCTGCATAGTCTCACTCTCCATGTATAAGTTATGCATCCTCCAAAGGTAGAGGGCACAGAAATCGTCTACCTAGATTAACAGGCCAACTCAAAAGAGAGCTAGAGGACCTTATTTTTTACCCTTGCGTCGTCGCCCCTCGGTTCCACTCGTCTCACCACCGCTCAACTCCTCTCCGCTACTAGCAACAGTGGGCTTCCTTGCCTTGGGTTTCTTGAGATGGTGTTCAGGGATCCACTCTTCCTCATATCTAGCTCCAGTAGAAGTGACTGTGACCGTACTGGTAGGCGCATTGGCCTCCGGGCGAACGCGCCTAGGCTTCTTGGCTTTCGTAGCGGGGAGGTAGGTAATATAAATGAAGTAGGATGCCCCACCGAGAAATGCCGCAACAATCAAGTAAGTCGAAAGACTGGATGCAAGGAAAAGTGAGCAGGAAATATCGTAACCACATCAAGACTGACAGTTTAAAGTCAAACCAAGAACCCTCTGGTTCGACGATGGTCACCACAGAGTCGAAAGCCGTCACGCGGAAGTTGAGGTCCTGAGAAAGAGTATGTCGGTCAGCAACGCGTGAGGCGTTATAACACTTACATCTACAGAATGCTCCAACCAGATGCTCAGACGAAGGTCTCCTGGCTAGATTCCATGTCAGAAGAAGGGGATTCGGAACTGGAATTGTGCAGACCTTGAACCTGTAGCAAATTATATTAACCCTCGAGGGATGCGAAGAAGAGGAGAGCTCACTCGGAGTGGAACGAGTAAGGAATTTGGAGCTTTGACTTTTCCAATAACGGGAGACTGTATTTGAGCAAAGTTGTCTAGACGAGGGACGTTAGGTTAGTGCTATAAAAAGCAGGAAGGGAAGAGACAGACATTCTTCACTAGGGCGCCGCTATCGGGGTGATGGAAAGAACCACCGACAGAGTTGACCGTCACATTCTGGTCGCTCTTATTTTCGACTAAAAGGAAAATTTGGTTGCGTTCGCCATTGACTACGTCTACGAAGACGCGTCAGAGAAGGGTCCGGCAGAGACTTGTTGGTGACATACGGCCAAATGGATTATGTTCATGAAACGATGTCTCAATAATAATTTCGGGTTCGATTGATTCGACCGGTGCTGAGAACATTGTTAGACTATCATGATATATGGGCAAGGAAATAGAACATGGACATACATGCAGAAACAGCAAGAACCAAGAAAGCCACGACAGCAAGGACGCGCGTAGCGAAACGCATCGTTAGAAAATAGTAGACCAGGTGAGATTTAGTAGGTACTGAACTTGCCACGTCCCCTATGGAACATTCAACTTAGGGCAGGTTCGTGGGTAGTCACATGACCGGGTAGCCTGCTGTCAGATGGCTCGGAGTATTTATGCCTTCCTTCGACTTCCCGCTTTCTCTCCCCACGTCCCAGCCGCTCCTCACCGTCACTTACCGTGCGCATGTCTTCATGCTACCTCTGATACGCGTAAATGATTACTCTTTGCAGCTCAGGATGGTTTGTGGATAATCGAGTTGCACAATGGAGAGGACTCTAGGCTCACTGCATGTCTGATCGACGACGCACTCCGACCCGCACTAGACATCGTTGAGAAACACTGGAAAAGCAACAGGCTTGCCGCCCTTGCAGGCAGTCAGCACAGGTCCAACATCGGAGGAGGCGCTCTTATCATTGTGGGAAAACATGATCAAGATAAATTCTTCAGTAATGGCTTTGAGTACGACAGCATAAAGGACGACCCTGCATTCTTTACTGGTTTGTACCGACACCCTTACTATCTTTTAACTGCTATATATGTCTTTCCTGCACCAGATACCGCAAATCCACTCTATGCACGCCTGCTGTCATTCCCTAGTGTGGTCTCTATTTCCCTGTGTTAGTCCTCATGTTCACCCGTACCTAGTTCCTACCATTGCAGCCATAAATGGTCACTGCTTTGCGGGTGGCTTTATGCTTGCCCTCTGCTGTGATTATCGGGTCATGACCGACGGGAGCAGAAGACGCGCGTGGTTGTGCATGAATGAGGTACTGCTTACCTCCTGTTCTCGCTGTCGTCAACCGCAATTTGTTCGTTCGTTCGCTAACACAATCATCCTTCCAGGTTCATTTCGGTGCACCCTGGCCCCTTTCGCTTGCCGCCATCCTCAATGCCAAGGTATCCGACCCTCCTCTTCGGCGACGTGTTGCTCTTGAGGGGCATCGCTTCACACCGGCCGAAGCACACGCAGCAGGCATCGTGGATCGTCTTGCAAGCTGCAGCGGGACAAGTGTCGAATCCGGGACCGAGATCGTATTAAGGGAGGCCACAAAGCTCGCAAAAGAGGTTTCGGCCTTGGCCAAACAGGGTGTGTGGGGCATGATAAAGACCTTCCTGTACAAAGATTGTTTGGATGCTGTTCGATTGGACGCGCGTAAGCACACGTTGCCGCGTCCCCAATTACCAGCGAAGCTGTAGTTTTTCTCAGCTGATCATTTGTTCTATGTGGTGCGTCCAACCGATTCGAAGATCTTCATGTCTGATGGGCATAGTGCAGCCAATTTTTTGTTGTCGACAATATTCATATTTGCCATCACAACCGATCAGATTGTAAATTCACGCTCGAAAGTGATACCAAATCAATTATGTTTCCATGCCCCCAAAGTTGAGCCCTAAATTTACACCAAAGGTATCTCAATGGAGGAAGTGAATCCACATTTGATACCCGTGCTTTGTTCAATGTGCTTTTTTAAAGACATGTCGACAAGGTAACTCACATCGCCATGATACCCACTCCCACATCATGTTACATAATCCCACAGCATGTCCATTAGGATGCAGTTCCGTTGCAGTTATGCACTGAAATATACTTAAGGCAAGGTGATGATCTCCGCTCTCGCAGTCGCTTTGTCCTCCACCCACGTACCTAACTGGCCAGGCGCCATCTCTGTCCTTCGCCACCGCTCATTTCACGGTCGCTAGTCGACTCATATTCCCTTTTCTCTAGTGCCCATCGAGACTAGTGTCGCTAGTCGACTTAACGATTTCGTCTCGCCCTGTTGTTTGCTCTCATTCTGGTTAATCATGAAGTCATTCTCGTTCGCTTTGCTCCTCGTGGCATACCTCCTGAATCCTATGCCTGCAAATGCCATCCCCACCCGTGCTCGGCGGCAGCTCCAAAGTAATTCCGGAATAGTTACCATGCCCCTTAAGCGCCTTCAGGTCTCACGTGAAGGAGACCTCCACCCCCAGGTCGTAAGTCACTGTCCAGCTTACCTTGTCCTTTATCACTCCGACTTATTTGATGCTCTGATAGCTTCTGCAACAACACATTAACCGTGGTTCTAAGCGTCTCGCTCGTATGACGGGCCGCGAGGAACCATCAGAGCGTACCCTCCGGTCAGAACTGCACAAGAGGTTGTATCTTGTAGAGAGCGGTCCCGGATCAGATTTTGGAGCAGCGGCGGTTCAAGGCTCCAGTTTCAGCAAAAGATATCACAGGTCCCACCCAGCCACTGGTGCGGCAGTGGGCAATGGTATGACGACTGCTGGGAAGGGCAACAGCACCACTGGTACCGGAAACACAGCAGGTAACAGCACTGACACTGGTGTATCTCCCCTTGATATCCAAGCGGCGATGGATGGTGGTGTCACGGTCGCCAAACCCCCTACCGCCAACAATTCCCTCGGATTAAATATTGAGTGGGTTGAACTTCTGTTCTTTGACGGAAAAGGTTGAATGTTGATCCACCGCTTATTCTAGGGCCGATGATGTTGCATACCTTGCTGTGATACAAATTGGGACCCCTCCACAGAATTTCCAATTACTAATGGATTCGGGTAGTGCTGATTTCTGTAAGGCTTATAACCGTCACCTTAGGATCCTTTCTAAAATCAACTTGCAGGGGTCGCTGGTGAGAATTGCCTGGCATGCGTAAGTCGATCAGTGTTCACCAATATCTGATCGATAATGAAAGAATTCCAGGGCAACCATACCGCCCTTGGCACCCAAAGTTCCAGCTCGTTTGCTTTGAGCAGCCAAGAATTCGAAGTCACCTACGGATCAGGGGCAGTCCAGGGCCTGCTCTGCCAAGACAATGTGAATATTGCAGGTTTGGTATTACAAAACCATACATTCGGCGTTGCAACTGCGGAGTCAACCCAATTTTCTGCGGACACCATACCTTTCGATGGTCTCATGGGACTTGCACAATCGGTCAGTCGATCCCGCTTTGTCTATTACCACTTCACAACTCACGACCCTGTTGTATAGAAACTGTCCCAGGAAAAAGTTCTTACTCCAGTCGAATCGTTGGCAGCGAACAATCTCATCCAAGCTCCGATCACGTCCTTCAAGATCCCGCGTCTCGCTGATCAGCTGAATGATGGAGAAGTCACCTTTGGTGGGCTTGACCCCACCAAATTCGTCGCAAACACCCTTGTCACTATCCCCAACGTCAACACGGAAGGATTCTGGGAGGGTGCCGTGGACGCCATCACGGTCAATGGTGCTAGTACCGGCCTTACTGGGCGCACCGCCATCCTCGACACTGGTACCACCCTCATCCTTGCGCCTCCCTCGGATGCAGAATCAGTGATGCAAAGCCTCGGTGGTACATGCGACACGCAACAATGTACCATTCCTTGCACTACCCAAGCCAGCCTTGCACTCTCTTTCGGGAACACGTCGTTCGCAATCGAGCCCAGAGATCTTGCGGTTCTGCCTGTCGATATCAATGACCCCACGGGCACCTGTACCGCTGGCATTCAGCCTCAACAGATTGGAGCCGCTACTGAGTGGTTGGTGAGTGATCCTTGATCTTCACTTCTTGGACGACAGCCCTTGACGAAGCGTTCAGGTGGGAGATGTTTTCCTGAAAAACGCCTACTTCTCTACCAATGTCGCGACGAACCAGATATCACTTGCGATGCTAGCTACACCTTAATTACTTTCTTTCTATTACACGTCTTAGTCGCTGGGTCGATGTACGCTTTGTTCACATCCCTTGGAATATACGGTTGGATGTATAATACCTATCGTGTTAACTAGTATGATGGTGTACACGATTAGCGGGCAATCCCTCTTGAAGTGGTAAATCATTTCCTGCGGAGTAGCTCTTTTGCCACCTCTTCGTTGTCCGCTGATTGATCCGGTAACCAGAAAGCCTGGTATCCATCAGTACCATGCCACCGAGAGGCAAGATTAAGCACATACCAACTCTGCACCGGCAGTAACCATCATCGCCAACCGGGGATTGAAACGTACACATCTGGAAGAGCCAGGATGTCCATCTAAGCTTGCCAGAGGCTGGAGACGCAGTGGTGGGGTCTTGAGATCGACTTGACCCGACCGTGTAGGCAGGTTTTGCACATCCCAAACGGCAATCCGCCCGTCGAGGCTCCCACTCAAGACGTATTTGCTATCGGGTGTCCACGAAACCTCCTCTCCGCTGTTGCCTCTGACGGGGTCTATGCTTTGAGGGGTATCCATGCGTCTTCGTTCGAGTCCAACGCGCCCCTCTAGTTTGACAAGGAGATGGCCCTCAAAGGCATCGACAATGTAATGCGCATCGCCTGAGCAACCCACTAAAATGTACTTGCCGTTCGAGGAGAAGGCGAGCGAGGTAATGTAGATTGGTCGTGGAGGGTAGCTGATAAGAGCCAAAGTCGGATCCTCGAGTGTGATGGTGAGGAAAGGTGCTTTGTCGTAATTCGCCTGGTCATACAACAGGATTCGTGAATAGTGATTGACTGCTACTGCAAAGACAATGCCAGACGTGTCGTACGCAATCACTGGCGCGGCAGGGAGATTTAGTAACCCGCGACAGGCAGATACACGAAGGTCCCAGAGGCGAACTGTCTTGTCCATTGAGCCGGACATGAATCCATCGTCAACGGGTGAGACTTCAAGTGATATCACGCGTTCTTTGTGTCCCTTGAAATACTGCAAATATTTGTTGTCGTGCAAGGAGTGGTACCGTATGGTGTCGTCTTCTTTTGTGGAGGCATGTACAACGGTCGTGTTCTTGTGGGTGAAACGAGGGAGATCGACCCCGTACTTTTTCGAATACAACGTTTTCAAGTGTCTGCTTGCCACCCAGGTTAACAGTGTACCGCGACAGAGTTCAAAACGAGAACAACTTGCTTGCCCGTCTTACAACTATATAGCCGAAAGGTCTCATCTTCAGATGCCGTCAGGACTTGATCTCCTCTGTCATCAAAGGTGATTGCAGTTATATGCCTTGGACCAGCGTTCACCCTCGAACTGCTCCCCGGTGTTGGAGGTGGTGTGGGTTCTACAGCGCCTTTGAAGATTTTGGCGGGCTTGAACTTGGTCTGCAAGCCATGGTGCTTAATACGCGCTAAGAACACGAACGACAACGACACGCACCATCAACGCATTGGAAAGCGGTATCGTCGAAGATGTCGAGTTGGCGCCATTCGTGGTCGCTGTTGGGGGTGCCATACGAGGTTGAGCAAAGTGAAAGATAGATTCTGTGGCTGAGTTTGAATGCTGCCTTGCAAGCTACACTTCAAACCATGGCAGAGGACGAGACTGCAAAACTATGGAAGGTCAACCGGACGGTTCACGAACTCGTCAAGGACAGAGTCCGTTGGCTTCATAACCTCGCGTCATGCAAAAATCTCACGAAAGTTTCATTGAGCTAGGGATACCAAGTCTCTGACGAAGAAATTAACATGGACCTCACTTCTTTCAGAACACACTACGCAAACAGCGGCGGGAGCGTAGAGTGCGTGGTTGTCTTAGGCGATTAGACGACACAGGAACTCACGCGACCGACAGCCGAAATCAGCTTAACTTCTTCACCAACTCACGAGATAACCCTGCCGACCAGATATTTGTCTTCTTTTCTGACGAACGAAGTGTTGGTGTTAAAACGATGCGGAAGTACGCGCCGTTGCAAGTTATCTCGTTCAAGCACTTACCCAACCGTAAGGCTACTCGGTATTCTTGAGGAGAAGTCTATACAGAGAGGAATCATCATCTTTCCGGGCAATATGACACCGTCGGCACGAAAAGTAATCTTTAGGGCTCATCCCAAGGTGCCAAGTTTGACCTTTAACTTTATGACTCTTTAGGTCATTGCGGCAATGGCTCAACAATACCGGCTTGAAGAGTTCTCCGAGGCAGATTTACTCGTCAACATCACGCACCATACTCTGGTTCCTCGGCACGAAGTCCTTACGCCGGAAGAAAAGAAACAATTACTCCAAAAATAGTGAGTTCTATTTTTCATCAGCAATCTGTGAGCTGAGGTAGTCGTGATTCAGTCGACTGAAGGAGACTCAGCTTCCTCGCATTCAGTTGGCAGATCCTGTCGCCCGGTATTATGGCCTTCGACGCGGTCAAGTGGTCAAAATTACACGTCCCAGTGAAACGAGCGGGCGGTATGCGAGTTATCGTATATGTTTCTAAAAACACATCCTATCTTATTTTTGTTGTTCTTGTCATTGCTCTAACATCACCTCTGATTTATCGTACCATAGCAAGCGAATTCCGAGTGATTCGATAATTCAGTCACCCCAGTGAATGTGTACCTTTCCCAAATTGCCCCACTTTTTTCGTGAACGTTAGCGATAGGCCGTTGTATCTCATATGGCCTGTGGATCGAAATACTGGAGAATCAAACAACGCACCGTTGTGTGACTGATCAATATATTCTAGGGATATTGGACGCTTACAAGTTCTACCGCCTGCGCCAACCGATCAGCATCAACACTTCATGTTATTCGATCAGAGCAGGGTATGCTAGTAGGTGCACGCATGGGGGTGTGTAATCACACTACCTTGTGACAATCATTGTATCTTAGAAACACTGGACGCTTACAAGGCTTTACCCGGCTCGCCAACGCGACATATGCGGCAACTGGTCAGCATCAATACATGATATCCAATCATCATCTTAACAGGCTTCAACAGATTTCTGACTCTCCGTGACCAAGTGCGTGCATGGGCGATCACGATACCATGACAATGATTGTGTAAGAATTTACAGATCAATTTTACATCGCATCAAGTAGATACTGGATACATCTGTGCGATCACATGTCGCTTTTGTGTTTTCCTGGAAGCGCAATCGCACATCCATCCAGAGGCCAAGAGGATTGAATATTGAGCTACCAACGGATGATTCATGCCGCCACAGCAACTCCGTTTGACAGCGACTCCTCGCGGTGTCTCTTAAGCAAACGATCGAGCGCTTCCTTTTGCCCCACAGCGAGCTCTCCGCTCTGAATCCCAGAGTGGTATACACGAAGGAGCGAATCAACGTCGTCCATGGATTGCGTGCGGACGTCCGCAAGTTCCTTGATCTTGGCTGTAGCGTCCTTGATCTATGTTGGGCGAGTCAGGCATCGATGTGAATTTCAGGTGAGGCGGACGAGAGATACCTCGTCATCACTAAGCTGAAGACCGAGCTGTTCCACGCGGCTCTTGACAGCGTTCCAGCCAGTGAGTCGGTGACTGCGATAGCGATCAGTTGGCAACGTCGCCTAATAAGCTTCGCGTTACTTACCCAATGGAGACGTATCGAGTCAAGCCAAAGTCTTCGGGCTTCAGGATCTCATAGGTGCTTGGATTGTTGAGGATTGCCTTGGCGTGAATACCAGCCTTGTGTGTAAAGGCACAGTAACCACTGAGTAGTGTGCGTGGGTGAGACGAATCTAAAGTAAGAGCGGGATACGCACGTAATAGGATTCATGAATGGTACGTTGACCTCTACGGCTTCGGCAACAAGGTTCTCGACTTCACGAAGCATGGGGAGGTTATACTTGGACTTGACGTACTCGGGGTTGGCAGCGTAGAGACAAGCAATGAGGCCACCAAGAGGGGTGATGCCAACACGCTCGCCGATTCCGAGAACGGCTATGGGAGGTGAGTAAAAGGGTAGCAAGGAGCTGTAAGGACGTACACGTATCGATGTGTGTTGCACCTGCTTCCAGGGCGGTGTACGCATTGGCAATGGCTAGCAGAGATGAGAAAGAGAAGAGTTGGAAGTAAAAAGACGACACACCCATGCCGGTATCGTTGTGCAGATGGATTTCAATATCGCAACCGACGACGCCTCTAAGAGTTCTGACAAGCTCATACACTTGTCTTGGATTGGCACAACCGACAGTGTCTGCAATGCCGACACGGTTGACGCCGATTTTGTCTACAGTTTGGTATATCGAAAGGAGATCGACGAGATCTGAGCGGAAGGAGTCCTCTGAAGAGAATCGGACTTCGATGCCCTTGGACTTGACGAAGGTGATGACCTCGATCGCGGTCTTTGTGATATAAGCCATGTCCTTTCCGTGCGAGAACTCGCGAAGGAAGGAGGAGGTGCCAATGACGACGTCGACACCGTCGACACCTGTGAATGGGATGAAAGGAGCTTTGGATGGGTTGAGGAGGGACATACCAGTCTCGACAGCGATGCGGGCATCATCCATGTGGCAACGAATGTGGGTGAGTATCTTGGCCTTGAGGCCGAGCTTGCAGATGGCTTCGCAGTCGGCGCGAGACTGCTCGGAGGCGGCCGGAGAGGTGAGTTCGATGTACTCTACACCAAAGGCATCGAGTGCCTTGGCGATGGCGATCTTGGTCTTGGTGTCGAAGAAGGCATTGGCGAATTGTTCGCCCTCTGAGGGTGTACAAGCGGGGATGATCGGACACTCGTCGGGTTTACGGGATTATGGAAAAAAAGGTGTGCAACGGACCTCTGAGAGTACTCTCGATGATATTGAAGTTTGAGATGTTGTTCAGGAAATCAGATACACGGGGTGCATAGGGGTTTCGACGGCGACTGGTGACACCATTGTGGCCGTTATGGCCGTTGTGACCGTTGTGGTGACCGTTGGTGCGTGCAGGGGAGATGTCTACGGAGACCATCTCATCCCTTTGAGCGGGGAGGGCGTCGGCGTCGGCGTTGTGGTTGGGACACATGACGGGGAGAGAGATGGAGAGATGGAGATGAAACTTGGCTTAATATTCGAATGAATCGAGTCATTCAAGGGAAAATTTTATTGATCATCCATCAACTGAGAACTCTAATTATCCCCTACACTACCCGCCGCTCACACCGCGTCTCCTCGTGTACATCCCCACAGCGCAGGTCGCAATACGACATCCCACACTTTTTACACCGGTACGCCCCCATGTACCCACACACTGAGCAGAACATCCGTCGTGCCACCCCCGACGCAGGCGCACCCGCAGTCAGATAGGACGGGTGGGTAGGCGGGAGTGATGCGAGGCCCTGAATTGATCACTATCAGCGTTTGTGGGAGTCGCACGAGCACCACTCACGCTCTCCTCAATCAATGCAGCGAGTCCCTTCCGATACAGGATCGCCGTGCGCACGTTCATCGTCGACTTTTTCTTCCTGGCTGCGTTGACGGTTGGGAACGTTCGCTTGTCCGAAATGACAGTCTGTCTTGCTCTGGACTTTGATTTCTGATTCGAAGGCACGTCGGGGTCTGAGTCGGGCTCATTCAGCAACGATGAGGTGGCATAGTTTGATCGCTACACGGCACCCTGATTAGACAGCGTTAGCGAGGACAGGCTAGGAACAGACCTCGAGCTCCTCGAGATGTCTCTTTGTGCGCTTTGCGATCACATCTGGTGTAAGGAGCTGCTTCGTGTTTCTGTCCGCTGTAGCGGGATGAGTCCGACATGGCCGACGACGAGCAAGCGTGATGCTCACCGTGCTCCCTCGTCGTCGCTCTCGGCATGATGGTGGGTGTCACGTGAGGAAATGGTGCGGTCAGATATGTGCATTGCTCATCCCGCCCGGCTGACCCGAACGACAAACGACCATGTCCCCCCAAAAGTTTCCTGACGTCGTCCGCCCCGTCGAGCTCCCGACTCCAGAGCCAGACTCCCCATACAGACCTCGCAAGCCCTACCGCTTCTCCACCCTCTGCGCGACCGTCGAGAACCCGGATCAGAAGGACCAGTATGGCGCATCGTCCGTGCCAATATACCAGACCGCCACTTTCAAGGGCGTCGGCGGCGAGTACGACTACTCTCGCAGCGGAAACCCGACTCGCACCCATCTTGGTCTCTCCTTTTCTCTTCTCTCCATCGTCCACTCATCCTCCTACAGAACATCATATCGCAAAGATATCCTCTGCAGCGCATGCCTTTGCCGTTTCATCGGGCATGGCTGCCCTCGACACTATCCTCCGTCTTCTCAAGCCTGCAGACACCATCATCGCAGGCGACGACCTCTACGGTGGCACCAACCGTCTCCTCTCATACCTCCAGACCCATCAGGGTATCACCGTACATCACGTCGATACCACGGACCCATCCAATCTCGCTCCCTTCTTGCATCCAAATAACAACATCGCCATGGTACTCCTCGAGTCTCCGACGAACCCCCTCCTCAAGATCATCGATCTCGCCAGCATCGCAAAGGACGTCAAGGAACTTTGTCCCGATGCTCTCGTCATCGTAGATAACACCATGATGAGCCCCGCACTGCAACGGCCCCTCGAGCACGGTGCAGACATCGTTTACGACAGTGCTACAAAGTACCTGTCCGGTCATCATGACCTCATGGCCGGTGTCATCACTTGCAATAGGGACGAGATTGCAAAGGTAATATCGCTTCTGATAACGTCGATTCCTGCTGACCCCCATCAACTCAGAAAATTGCATTTACTATCAATGCAACTGGAAATGCTCTCACTCCTTTTGACTGTTTCCTTCTCCTTCGAGGAACAAAAACACTCTCACTTCGCCTCTCACAACAGTCACAAACTGCGGCCCTCGTTGCAAACTACCTCTATTCTCTTGGTTTCCCCACTTTCTATCCCGGTCTCCCCAATCATCCCAACCGTGATGTCCATGAACGCATCTCCATTGGGTATGGTGCGGTCTTGAGTTTTACTACAGGTGACAAGGACGTCAGCGAACGGATCGTCGCCGGTACCCGGCTGTGGGCAGTCAGTGTCAGCTTTGGATGCGTCAATTCATTGATTAGCATGCCATGCGCCATGTCGTATGTTCTCTTTCCCCGTCTCTTTTGGGTCACGTGAGCAAATTTATGCCAGACATGCTTCCATTCCTGCGGCAACTCGTGCAGCGCGCGGTCTCCCAGAAGATCTTATCCGTCTTTGTGTCGGAATTGAAGATCCTGCGGATCTGCTTGACGACCTTAAGCGTGCACTCATTGATGCAGGTGCTGTGCGTCAAACCCCACAGGGTATTGAACGGGTACGCACGACCATTAGCGAAGCTGTTGCAAAGTTGGCGTTGGAGAATCAAGCTACCCAAGGTGCAAGCGACAAGCTGCAGCCACACGAAAAGCAATGGGTAGTCTCCTCGCCTGGCAAGGTTATCTTGTTCGGGGAACATGCCGTCGTATACGGCGTACCTGCCCTTGCCGCCTCTGTGTCTCTTCGGTGCTACGCTATTGCTACACCACATACCAGGACTTCGGGTCGTACAGTTGGCGTGCATTTCATAGATATTGATGCGGGCGACAGGGAGGGAGGGTTCAAGTACGAGTGGGAGATAGACAACCTACCTTGGCAAGCTGCTCCAGGTGAGTCGCGATTTGCTCGTCCTATCTTATACTCGTTCATCCTTCTGACTTGCGATCAGCCGCTTCTCAATCGACTGAAGTGCCTCTTGATCTCGAGTTTCTTGAAGAAATCTCCAGAGTGGCGCTTCCAGACACATTGGGATCCCATGCCCGCCAAGCCAGTCTTGCATTCTTGTACCTATACATGGCATTTGCCAGAGACTTTGAAGGTACAACTAGGTACGGTTTACTCTCCTAGGAAATGCATTCATTGATGCGTTCTGTTCATGTGACCGTAGACCGTCATTAACTTTGACTGTTCGTGCTACTCTGCCCGTAGGTGCTGGACTTGGTTCTTCTGCAGCATTTTCAGTATGTACGACTACTGCGCTCATGTTGATTACCGGGCGCATCTCTCCTCCTTCCCCATCCAATTCTGCTTCAAATTCTTCACTCCAAGTATCAAGTAGACTTCCCAAGTCTCTCGCGGACAGTGTCAACATCTATGCATTCCTCTCCGAAAAGATTCTACACGGCAACCCTAGTGGCGTCGATAATTCAGTTGCCGTATATGGTGGAGGGTTGCTGTATACGAAATCCATCCCGAGCGAAGGCAAGAAAGGAGGAATGGTTTCCATCGAGGGGTACGTCTACCTTGCATCATTACTACCTGGTGGATAGGCGGCGGTTCTTACCACACTGCGTACCCAGTTTCACTTCCCATCGCTTCCTGCTGACCGACACACGTGTCCCTCGGAACACGAAAGAACTCGTTGGCAGTGTCGGCAAGCAGAAGGCACAAGAACCCGAGAGGGTCGGCAAGGTTTTGAATGATATCCAAGGAGTGGTCGAGCAAGCGAGTAGTGTACTCTCAGGATCTGGGGGAAAGGAGCGTCTGGCGGTACGTCATCTGTTGTTTCACGCTCGTCTCTAATCCAGACATGTGTCCTAGATCCTCGTCGACGAGAACCACAGACTCCTTGATCAACTCCACGTCTCACATCCATCCTTGGAGACCGTCCGACGTATCACTGGGGCTGATCCATACAATCTCGCTACAAAGTTGACAGGCGCGGGAGGTGGAGGATGCGCTGTCACGCTGATACCAGAGGGTCAGTGCTCGCTGTTCTTTCTGTTTCTTGTTTCGTCCCTGCCCTGTTCCATCTTCGCAAGGGGTAAACACTGGCCCTTGTTCGCACGTTGCATTTGCAATATATCAAACTGATTTGAACGATCTCGTCACAACAGACTTTTCGTCATCCAAACTGACGTCTCTCATCGCCGTCCTGGAATCCGAACAGTTCACTTCTGAGACTTTTAGATCGTACATGACGGAAGTAGGAGGACCTGGGCTTGGGATACTATCCCAGCCAGCGTCTGACCTATCTACACCCCCCACCCCTGAGTCCTTCGTGGGGTCCGACGCCCTAGAAACGACGTTTGCCGACACGGCTAAGACAGAACTCAGAAGATGGGTGGAAGGCTTGGGAAAGTGGTCGTACGTCTAAACGCAATCAGCGCTCGTCGTTCATTCGGCCACGTCACCGAAATTATTTTCTCCTTGTGTACTCATTTTAAAAAAATGTACTTGGCTGCGTTCAATGTAAACCGCTAGAAAGAGAGCCCGTATTTTCGAACCCCAAACCTTGCGTTCTGTTCTGCGAAACCACCCGAACTGAAACAACCGAGTGGTCGAAAGTTACGCCGGGTTTACCCTCATGTGCTTCAGCTTACATTTCACAGGGACGTTTTATAGCGGGCTTAAAACAAAAGCCCGGACTCGATGCGCTGTGAACCTGAGTGATACGTTATTCAATTATTTGGCCCTGGCGCTTGCGCCGCTACGATAGATATGGAGAGGTACGTGGTTTATTTGTGGTGCCACTGTGCCAGGCACCTAGGAATAAGTGATCGAAGTCAACTTCTTGAAGTTTGATGCGGCCCATAGTCACCAGACTTCTCCGCAAGGGTCAAGCATACGTACAAGATAAATTTGCTATCTGCATGCCGACGAAGACCCTTTAAACCGCACCGCCTCATCACTCCAATAACGTACTATATCACCTTCCACTCTTCGACTGTTCGTCTTTGTGGTTTTTCAGCATTGCTATTCCTCTAGCACTGCATGTCCTCTGATTTACAGTCTAGTGTGGAGAGTCTCCTGATCAATAATTATGTATCCCGTAAGTGCCCGCCCTACTTCCAACAAACGATTCCCCGACACACAAATGCAGTCGCTCAAGTCGTGGTTGTCGGATATGACTATCGTAAGATGCCTTTCTATACCCTATCGTTCTGTTCATAGCGAACATTTTTGACTTTGCTCCTGGAGTCATCACATTCCCGAGGGAGGTGAGCCACTTGGTTCTCCATTTTCTGTTTGTTGGTTGACAAGTTCAAAGGTCGACTACATTTGGGTAAGAGGGAAAAATTTACCAGCCAAACCCCGTATGCCTGACAGTACCGCAGGGCAAACCCTGGACCTGGATCTCCACAATGTTCGTTATAGTATGTATGAATCTTCTTGCACGCATTCTGAACTAATGCTTTCTCAGCTACGTTATGTCGGTCTCTTGTACATTATGTAGGTCTGTGGTTACTACATGCATATGAAAGCTAACTTGGATGTGTCTATCCTGAAGCCTTTATGCCCTTGGTATGTATAAAGCGAAGCCGAATGATGTTTTATCTGATCAGAGTCGTTTGTAGTCGGTACTACGTTTCTTCCCGGACCTCGCTTGGTCAGTCCCGAAGTTCATCCGGGCTTTGCACATGACTAATGTCGTCCTTTTTTGTAGACGTATGCGCCCAAATTCAGGTTTCGAACAGTTGCTGACCGTACTTCTGCAGTTGTAAGCAAGTTGATTATCCCTTTTCACTACCCCAGAATGAGGCATCAATATTTCAAAGGCATCGTACTCTATCTAGTACAAGTCTGGTTGAACCCAATATTTATCTCGGTTGTTGATTGTGAGTGACTTAGTCACCTATGTTTTAACTAACCACGGTTTCAAATGATAGGGGTCATGATTATGCGGGTGTATGCGATGTGGAGCCGATCCAAATGGATACTTTATGCCCTCTCATTGATTTTCGTGACACAGATCATAGTTCCTGTCGTTTTTATAGGCATTTATTACAATCCCAACACCTACTTTTCGGGTGTGTCTTGATCTGAGTTTGTATGTGACATTGCGATCTCACACGGGGGCAATTCACCCGATGCCACCCCTTCCACAGTCACGGTTTCTCGAGTTCTCGAGTTCTCTTTCTGCAGTTACACTATCAATACCACATCCGCGACGAATTGGCGGGCCTCCCTCCCGCGATTTTTTATTGCTACTGCACTTTTGGTTCTCGCTATTGTCCAAGCATTGAGGCAGTCAGTCGACATGTACAGGGCGTCGAGGCGGTGGCAGCCTAATCGATACGTACAGCTCTTTGTGAAGGAGGGATTTTTTTATTTCACCGCGTACGTCTCGATTCCACTTGCCATCAGTCCTCCAGTCTATGTTACTAACCACTCGGGTATAATCCTCTGAACATCTAGGAACGTACTTTTCACTATCATTTCTGCGGGAGGGAGCAACACTTCCATGACCAGCACTTCGGTTCTACTCCTGGGTACGTTGAGTTCCACAGCCGTGTACATCATGATGCCTCGGTTCATCATCGGAGTGCGAGAGCTGTATGACAAAGACTTCCGTGAACATTGGCGGGGAGTTGATACAGGATTCGGTGTATCACCGCAACGTAGTTCCAGTCAACCCCCTGCCGAGTCTGGTATCGAATTCGCAGATCTTGCCCCAGGCCGAAGTCGGATTGTGGAGGAGGAAGTGGATAGATTGGACGTCCTTCGATTGCCGGAACGCCAAGAAGGCGGCCCGTCACGCCGGTCAGTCGAACAAACACGGATGAGCACTGGTGCCGGTGGATTGAGGAAAGACAGATAATGGATGACGGCAAGCACACATCTAATTTGCCTGTACATATACTTTGTATTCTCATGTCGACGTTTCGGCATAGCATATTGTATAAACGGCTCCATTGATGTGTGATGGGCTTCCATTGAACCTAGTACAGTAGTATTATGCCCCAGTCTTTCCTTCCACCACGCCGTTGTTTTCGTATTCAATCCCTCAAGCTTTCGAAGCAGTCGAATTGCGACGATTTAGGGTATTGCTTTAGGGTACTGCTTACCGTCTCGGTGACACATGCCCCAAACACTCAAAAGTTCTAACCTATATTTAACTAGTTAATACATTCCAAGGAATCGAGGACGGAAGAGCAATGGATACTGATAGCGAAAATGATGCACGGGAGAACATTAAGGAGCTCGGATGTACGTGTGTACAGTCAGCCAAGGGTATTACAGAACAGGAATGATAAGAGATGGGAACATTGCAGTGCAGAGACATGAGAGGAGAGACAATTAGTCGTTCATGGAGAGGAATTGATACAGTAGATCAAATGATGCTGGACATCACATGGGCCAGGCAATGAAGAAAAAAGTGTGCGTCCTCCAAAAAAAATTCTAACAGGTGGTTGAATTTGTCAATGTCCGTGCGAGGATGGGTGTTGTACGTGTCTATACATTGTGAATGCGATAGGTGCAGTGGGTCATGTGAGGCCCAATTTGTGGAACATGTCATCTAGTGTTTTGAATGCCACAGGTTTGACCAGGCTGTAGGTCGCATTAGCAATTGTCAGAGATCTCATGTTGATTGATTGAAAACGCACTATCCGTCCATTCCGGCCTCGAAAGCTTTCCGCTTATCTTCGAGTGAGGACATTCCTGTCAACGCCAGGATCACGCTCGAATGTTGATTTGAACGCGCACGCTCAATCTGGCGAATCTCAACAGTAGCGCCGACACCTATCAAAAGATTAGGCCTATCCTAATCAGTCAAATGACAGCATATAGCTTACCATCGAGGATTGGCATTGATAAATCTAGCAGTACCACGCTAAACCCGTTTGAGACAATGTACCCAATGACGAAATCAACACCTACTCGAACGGGCCTTCTGTCTGGAATATCTCAACGCCCTGACGGCCGTTTCCCGCTTCGCAATATTCAAAGCCCTTCCAAGAATGTGAGAAAGTATCTCCGAATGTCGCGACTTTGCGCACCTTTTTGGTGAGCCATTTGGCACTATCTCGCAAGTCAGCAAAAACGAACATGGTTGAGAGTGAAATCACACACAGTAAGTTACGGAGGACACTATTGTCCTCTACAACCAATACCTTCCTATGTAGTTTGATTGACTCGATGGATCCAATTGACGCTTTGAGCAGGGTCCCACCGGCCCCGACCGCGAGCGTTGAGTTGTTGATACCCGACATTCTAATTATTTGTTCACCGTCTATAGGTTGAAAGACGATGTCCTTCTCCGAGTCAGGAGAGATAGACACCGTAATTCCAGAACCGCTTGTGGGTAGAAACGTCGACTGGTCTTGCCAATTATCAATGCTCTCATGTCGGTGTTTCTCGACGGTAGCCTCCAAGTAGTCGTCAGCGAAAATGGTGGAATGGAGAGAGACGCTGTCTTCAGAACTCATTCCTGAGTTGGTGAAACTCAGCATGCGATGTTGTCGCCGCTGTCTTGCTCGGAGAAGTTGCTTCATAGCTGCGCGAAGTCTGAAGGGTCCGCCCGGCTTGTGCACGATCCGACAAAATCCGCCATTGTTCTCATACGCGTTGCAGATACCAATTACACGAGGGCTTCCCCGACTTGAGGATAGGATGATGAAGGAGCGGTGATTATCCATCTTCTCGAGGGCAGTGACGATGGGCGATGGGTCCTCGTTAAGAATGACAATATCACCGAGCTCCGCTCCCTCTCGCTGAGGCGTGAAACCCCACCAGGCAATGAGATATTTGCGGAGAACCTCGTTGAGAAGCTGAGCGCCACGACCCCGTTTCTTGAAGCCAAGGAAGGATATCACCGGCGGTCGCATTTGCTTGTCAAAGAAAAATGGATCTTGGATATTGCTCGAGCCCTCTTCTAGCATCTCGGCTTCGAAAACCACTTTGATATCTGTGCCCACATTCTCTTCACTGACGACCTCTACTTTGCCAGCGACACTCGGAGATTGGACAATGCTATTCACGATCGCAAGTCCTAGTCCGGTTCCAGCCTGCAGAGGGTTCTCTTGCGAGAACGGATGAAAGAGGTGATTCTGATTATAGTATATAAATGACGGACTTATACTTTGAGATGAAGAAACTGACCTTCAGGAAATTTTGGCTAATACCTTTCCCGGTATCACTCACACAAAGCTCAATTTTGACTGTATTGCTTAACGTGTCCTCAGGTACGGTGACTTGTCTCAGCGACACATGAATATAACCATTCTGTATGCGGACAATGAAGAAAGGCGTAAAAAGACAGTGATCCACTCACTGATGTGAACTTGAGGCTATTTCCGAATAAATTCATCAACACTCGACGTATACCACCTTTGTCGCACTTCAATATCCACCCCTGCGTGACCTTGGTCTCAGAAAAATACATGAAAAATGCTTGGTGAACCTACTCCTTCACGATGATCGATATCGACTACGATCTCAACGTTCTGCGAAGACTCTGGGGCGGTCATGATACTCGGGGCTCGCTGGTTCAGATTTGGCGCATATACGCTGCCTATCTCAGAGCCCCTAGACGAATGACGTGCACAATAGCCTATCCATGACCCATCAATCGCTTCCTCAACAAGTTGCTCCAGGTCGACTCTGGGAATTGTTACAAGGGTTCGACACTAGGAAATTACAGATGACGTGCCTTGTCCGGGTGATGACATTGTCAACACCACCTGACTTCATGTTCCCGCTGAGCTTCGTGAAGTCCAGTACATGGTTCACAGTTTCCACAAGCGATGTACCGCATGCCTGAACAGTGTGCAAAAAAGAAATTTGACCATGGTTTAATGGGGTGTCAGCCAATAATTCCGCGGCTGCTAATATCTACATTGATGTCTTAATCTAGTGTCGCACGAGAGAAGATCGTAACTTACCCCATGGAGTGGTGTCCGCAGTTCGTGGGATATACTGGACGCCCGTGAGATATCACCAAACAGAATGGAGCTGGGTGGCTTACTTCGATATAAATAGGCTCTTGGCCTGATCTGCAAGCATCATGCGTCGCTTCAGCACGGCGGAAAGAATAATGACACCTGCATAATATTAGACATGTTTACGAGCACATGTGAAACAATACCGATGGCACGCAGATAGGACAGTTCGTGGCCTTCCAACTACATGGCGATGTCAACAAAGCAACGGGTAAAGAAGTGCTTATTACTTACAAAACGCCGTGACGGATCGGAGGCATTGTATGCGCATATCAGTGCGAACGGTCGCTTGTCAATGTTGAAGACCGGAACCGCTGTTTTTCCATGAGCTGGTGGCTGATTACTAAGAAAAATCAAGACACTCACTTAAAGCATACTGTATATGCGTTGGAATAAATGGACGAAAGCAAACCGGTAAGATCCCTTCTGAAATCTTGCCGTCTGGGAATTGCTCGAAAAATGTGTTAAGCTTGCTTTGCTCGTCGGCGGTTAGCGTCCGCGAAGTCGCGCGTGTCTGAGCGTTGCCATGGTGCATTACCACTGACACAGTCGCTTCTGCACTGAGTGTTTCAAGTACTTCGCAGTGGGAGACATCCATGACCAGAACTTCCTCCACATCCAACGTACGTTTCACAAGTTTCGCCGCACGGTCATATACTTTGTCCATGGACGCCGAGGCGTACATATCGGCGTTCTGGGACTCCTGTTGGTCGATCTCAAGGCATTCTCTACTAAAATGTTCCATCTAGGAACACATTATAAAAGTGTTCTAATATCAGATGAAACATCTTACAGATGTTTGTATTTTGTCTCGTATGCGCAGTTGAATCTACGGAGCATGTTATTGGAGATACTAGGTGTTGAGCAGTAACTCGCCTTGTCTCTCCATAGCTCCATTTCGCGCATTACAACGGCCTGGAGACTAGTCAGTACCGTAGAACGTGCCGAATCTGTTGCATACCGCAAATTCCTTGAGAGTATGTCGTTGACGAGGCGAGAAATCTTGCCTCGGAGAATCGTCCATTAGGGCCAGGCTACCACTATATAAGCTACCTGTGGTGGGACATCTGCATGCATTACCTGCCAATATTATATCCTTCCTGGGTCCGCAATGGCGCACTCGCATAAAATCGAGTATGGGGATTCCCTGTCACAAACGGCTAGACGAACATCAACGATTGGAGACATAAAAAGCAACACTCTCACGTACATTCCTAGCGAAGCGCCAATCTGCCAGCGTATCCAAGATGACGGTAGGCTCATCACAACTAAGGAATGTCAAGGAGACATAAAACGACTGTGAAACGCAAAGCCTTACCGCTGTAAAATGCTGTGAGCACAAAATGAGGTCAGGCGAGGGCAACGTGTGAACGATGCTCCGCCTGTTACATCAATAGGTGACTAGCAAGGTAGGAGTCCGCTCGAAGTACTTACATTGAGATTTAAACCATCTATTTCTCTGAAGTTAGTAAAGTGTCGCATCATACTGTAACGTAGGCGGCATACTGCTCTGTACTGTCAACAAGGGAAATATATACACTTTTGGTATTGAACACGAGCTTGACCAAGTGAGCAATCCGATCAAAATTGATATCAGGTGCAGTATTCCAGATGTTGAATCTGTTCGTCGTTCGTCAATAAGTTGCAGGGGGGGTGCCCGTATGTAACATGTACTTACTTGTACAGTGCCCGTCTTCGTTCGAGTTCATCTGGAGGATTTGGAGGAGCAAGATACCCCAGCTCCAAGAACATTTGCTCCTCCTTCGCGGCACGGCCAGCCCTGTAGCTACTTATCGTCTCGGAGACAGATCGCCCACCAGGCATCTTTCTCTCTGAGGCCATCGAGATTGGTAAAGGGGAGGACGTTTGGCGAGTGAGACATATTCTACGCGGTAAGGCCGGAGTGGTTGCCATATTCAAATCGAGAGGTTCGCTGTCTCGTTGGACAGCAGTATACTCTTGCCACATTCCGGGTACTTCGATTCTGCGAGGGTCAGTGTCTACGGTGTTCGCACGAGAGCTGGACGCAGTGAAATAGTCCTCTTCGGGGTGTTCGTCAGGCGATTGCTGCGGTAGAGATGCAGAAGTATTCCAAGCAGGATCTGCGGAAGGGTGAGTATCTGCGTCTAGTGTAGAATGTGTTGGTGAAGCAGAATTTGAGCCCTGGATCGTCGGCAGTCGGTCGACGTCATCGCTCACGTTCTGAGTCCCCTCCCAGAAACTGCCCAAGCGTGTTTTGCGGTTGTTCCCGGGGGTCCCAGGATTTAGCGGAGGGCTGCATTCGGGTGCGTGGACTCCGGGAATGGCGGCATGGACACCGCGCATAGGGTCGGTGAGTTCGTGTTCGGGAGATGGCAACGCAAGTGGGGATATGTTCACTCTGGCCGCAGCCCAGCGCATGGTCGCCGCTGTGGTGGTCGCATCCGGCGCTATAGTCAAATTCTGGGTGCCATCAAGAGAAAGCTGCATTGGATGGGCAGTCGTTTGCCTAAGATCGGTGAATGATTTACGGAAGCGACGGCCGATCAACGAAGCCGGTGGTGGGGGGAGCTTCGAGAAATGTTTCTCAGGTGAGACGGTAAGTGGGTCCTTCCTGGGCTCCTTCTCGTTGGCTGGGTCGGAGGGCGGTGACAAGAAGACAGGGTGACCGGGAAGTAGAAACTCCGATGGGGGCACACCGGACGGGCTCGATTTGAAAGCGGGGGGATCCGAAGATGCAGGCTGAGTGCTAGACCAAGAAGGATCGAATACAGGACGAGGCGGGCGTGGAACCCGGTGAGGGTTCCATTGGCCTGCTGCGTAAGCGGTCATGAACGATACCCAGTCATAGTCGGAAGGCGTCGTTTGTGATCGAGAATCGGTGGTGTGCGCCGAGCTCTCTTTGGGAAGGGAATCGTTGGTGTTAGGGTACAGGGAGGGTGTGTCAATCAAAAAGTCCGCGGAATGCAGGGAGTAAACATGCATACCACTCATGGCGTCACAGCGGACAGGATAATCGGAGGCATCGGCATCGGTGCGTGCAGGGGTGGTTGGCTGGGAGAGAGTGGGCTGGGGGTTTGTGAAAAAGATGGGGCCAACATACCAGGATATCTTGGTTTGGAGGAATGGGGGGGCTGGGGAGGAGAAACGAGGAAGGCCCCTCGATGATGGAGGCGGTAGCGGGTCTGGAGGGTTTGCGAGTTCGCTCGTTTGGGTTTAGGAAGAGCTGGAAGGGCATCTGGAAGGAGGGATCTTGGAGGAGAGGGAAGGGGGTTGCGAGGGCGGGGAGAGGGAGCTTAGAAGAGCGGGGGTCATTATCTGGAAGCGGCATGATCACGTGGCATTGCTAGGAGGTGTGAGAGGAGAAAGGCGAGGCGGGGAAAGACATACCAGACTGTCCGTAGGAGAAGGCGTCGAGGCTGGTGGAGCGAGGGACTGGCCAGTATAAGTAATGATGAATAGTAACCCAATCCAAATCGCAATTACATTCCCCACTACCTCTATCAAGTCACATGAACAACCCACCCCCACCCTACTACACTCCCACGACAACAAGCATGCTCCACATGTACAGCGGTAATGTCAAATTGTCGTTCTGCTCTGACAGCGCCTCCAGCACCGACGTCAATACTGCAACAACCCCGTACCGTCCCATCTAGATCTCTCCAGTTAGCATCAAATCGCCACCCATACTCAACCAGCACGCCTACCGAGAACGAATCCACAACTCCAAGCACACGCAGAACCCATGCACACACCGAAACTGACACCGCAAATGCGATGCTCCCTTCGATCGTCTTTGACGAACTCGCCGACCACCGGTGTTTTCCAATCCGCTTTCCCACGATCGATGCGAGTGCGTCCCCCACGCCCACCGCGAGAATGCCCGTATACATCAGAATCCGCGACGGCCTAGATCGTCTCCGCTCAGTACCCGACCTCCCGAGTGTCCACCTTACTCACCCTTCTAGCCACACTGATCCCGCACATCCAGTCAGCAGGTAAAAGTGGCTCAAAATCGCCGTCCCACGGTCCTTTTGGTCCAGGAACTCGTTCATGAACAGATGCACAGCGGCACCGAATGGGTAAAGCGCAAAATATCGCACATACTCCGCAAAGATGAACAAGGCAAATGCAGCGCTGAATGATAAATGTGTAAATGCCGGCTGTTTCACACAATTCCACTCGTTAGCAACAAGCATAGCAGAAGATGGCTCCACTGACGTCAACAGCCACACCAGGCAGAAACATAACCACCGCCAACGCATGGAAGAACTTCCGACGAGCATTGATACTCAGCGTCGGAACGTGCTTATCAGCAGCGTCCAGTAAATCCGTCGCTACTTGCGTCCCGTTGGGCAAATTCGGAAGATTCGGCAAGTTTGCAAACGTAAGGCCTAATCCTGCTGTCGACGCGGCAGTTGTCATTGGCTCTACGGATTTCTGCGCTTGCATCGCCGGCGACGAAATGGTCCCATTGTCTCCTAAATTGCTCGCAGCGTTCCGTGCCTTATACCTCCGGGACCTTGACAACTGTCGGCTCCATCCTGCAACGCTGATACTGCCCAGTAGTGCCCAATAACACAGCAGCAGTGGCCGGGTCCACCTCCGCTTCCCCTGGAGAATCCAAAGAATTGCCCACAACCACGGGTCCCGTCTGCCAAGGCATAGCCACGTCCAGGGCCCAATGAGGCCGGCTACAATCACAATTGCGCCAACATAGAATCCAGCAGCGAGCGCTCGTCGATGCCGAGGCTTTTCGTGGGGAAACCTGAGCCGACGAACAGGCCGTTGTGCTATATGACGGGATAAAGCGAGTAGCGGAGAAAGCAGGAACCCGGTGAGAAACGACCCGGCTATGAGGGCAACTTGAAAAAAAAGAAGAGGGGTTGCGAGGCGGTAAGTTTTGATGAAAGGTGTCCTCCTTGGCCATAACTTGGTCGAAAATTATCAATACGTTCCCTTGAAGAGTATTTGTCACTTACACATGCTCTCGTAAGATTGAGTAGTTCTGTACTCAAAGACACTCCACCAAAGCATACAAGCGCAAGTTCGCCAAGCGTGAAACCTCCGTGGGCTAATCGCAAAGCAACGTATAGGCAGAACTGAAAGAATACGGAGCCTACAATGATATCGAAGTAGCTAAGGTCTACCCATTCAGTTAGCCAATTGAACACGCGCAATTAGAGAGTACTCACTCTGCCACAAGTTGATATTATTGCTTGTAAACAAGTATCGAGCAAATAGTGCGACCAGGGTGAGGACATAAGAGTATATCCAATAAGTCCATGTCCGTCGTAGTTCGCTGCGTGGCACAGAGCCGCGCTCACCCTCGGGTACATTTCGATCCCTGCGGTACCTTGCTTCGTACCACGACGAAGAAACGATCTGGATCAGGAGAATAAATGAACACAGGGTTGCATAATCGACCAGGCTACGCCTAGACGATATTAAAGCGTTCAAAGTGGACAGTGGTGCACGCGTATGTTCTAGAACACGCGGAGCTTCTACCAGCCAGTCGAGAGGCAACAAACTGGGGTTGGGTGATGCGGCTTGGTGAAGCGAGGAGGACAGCAGGGCAATTGAAATTAGGGGTGCAAATGATAGTCCTGTCAGTGCACCGTCATCCGGACAGTCCCTGAACCATATAAGTGATATAGCGGATTCCTGTGACAAATAGCACACCTAAAATTTTTCGGTACGCTCATCCACACAAATCCAAAGTGCGTTCTATTCGAAGACGAACGCAGACCACGTCTGCTTTCCCGAGACTCTATGCGAGGAGACAGGGCGCGAATATCGTCCGCATCAGAGGGAGGCGGAGTAGGCGCCTTTTTGACGAAAGAGTGACTCCAAATGACATAAATAATGCAGGTGACTATGAGTACGTTTATTTCTGCAAAGTAATTATGCATATATACTGCTTATCGTTGGGAAAACCTTAC
Source organism: Fistulinella prunicolor (assembly GCA_038089875.1). Lineage (NCBI taxonomy): Eukaryota > Fungi > Basidiomycota > Agaricomycetes > Boletales > Boletaceae > Fistulinella > Fistulinella prunicolor. The sequence goes on along the minus strand of JBBPLP010000005.1, from coordinate 47,939 downwards.
CTGATAATGTTGAAGGGCTCGGTGTATGTAGAAGTCCGAAGGACAGAGCCAGTTTCTGGTTGGCGTAGAATAAGGAGCCGACGAGCAAAAGGCATTCCGCGAGACCACGGGCATCGGCAGAGAAGGTCAAGCATATGCCACTGAACGGTATTGGAATGTGAAGGGAAATATCCCCAGGAAGGAGAGCAAACGACGTCGACGGGGCACGATGGCGAACATGAGACGTATGGGTGTTGGCCGTCTGATGAGAAGCCTGGCCTGAGCTGTTCGTTGTACGAATGTTTGGAGACCGCGACCGGAACGACTGCCTACGCGCTGCTGCGCCATTCATCCTCGGTTCCGCGACATGCTCGGCAAACGCGGGACTCAGATTACATCGCAAGGGCGACATTTGTTGCTTTTTCTTCCTCACAGCATCTCGCACGTCTTGTCGAAGGCTCTTCAAGGATGTTTGGCGTCCACGATCAAGATGCTGCTCGCCGTCGGTGTCCTCACCGGCAGTGTCCGAGTCTGTATTATCACTATTTTGCGGCGTTAGCTTGACAAACCGTTGAAAGCGTGGTCGTACCTCGATGACCCAGCATGGTAAGTGGAGCTCAGGTCGACATTGCTGCCATCCTGTGGCGCAACATCTGGGCTGAACGAGCGGAGTCGCCGTTTTGACGACCGGACATTAAGGAACTGCCTCCTAGTTGAATCTGCGCGCCCAGAAGCGTTCTTCGCGGATGGCGGAGAGGGAGAGGAGGGTGAGCGAGGCAGTTTGGCAGATTTCGGGGACGTGGGGTACTATTGAATAGCCAGAGCCGCTGTCCTGTCTCAGTTTGCGGGTCAGACACAAAAGCGGTGCTGACTCTTCGCCAACCCGGTCGCGTACGGCGGTAGGTCCAAAATAGGCAACCCCAGCCCGCAAAGGTGCCGGGACGCGTTAAATTGACGCGTAAAACGCATTTCCCTCTTGTCTCTGTTCGTGCATCAGATGGCAGACGACTCACGCGTCATTTACCTCGCAGATGTGGAAAACGCGTCATCGGAACGCGACGCGTCCACGACGCCCAGCGCATCTCAGGACAAGACCAACGCGTCCGTGTCGACTTCAAACCCCTTGAAGCGACAGCGTACTCTCATGGACATGTTCGCTACCCCGAAAAACTCCCAGGCAGGAAATTTGGCCCACCCGGAAGCAAAGAAAGTAAAGTTAGACACCTCGAACACGTCCTCTTTAGGTACTGCCAGCAGTAAAATAGTCGGCTCTTCTGGCCTCCAACGCTTGAACTCCATCCCGTTCTCCTTGAGCGAATTCGTAGAATCAATTCCAGAGGACCAGAGGCACTTGCTCAGGCTTGAATGCAACTGTATAGGTCTAAGTTGGTGAGTAAAATGGCTCTACCCCGGCAACTCTCACGTCCATCCGTGTCCAGGCTCAAGATCCTCAAGGATGAGGTTAAGAAGCCGTACTTTATATCTCTGAAGAAATTCCTCTGGGAAGAAGGTGTGAGAGGTCCAGACGACAATATAAAGGGCCTCAAGGTTTACCCCACCCGTGAGCTCGCACTGATTTCCTGTAACTTCTGGTAATTTATGGACATTGCTGCGGTAAAGCTCGGAATATCTATTCCTGGTCGAATACGCCGTTGGGCAAGGTCAAGGTCGTTATCATCGGCCAAGATCCCTATCACGGACCCAATCAGGCACATGGTAAGTTGCCAACCCCAAGTTGCTCAACTGAACCCGAGATCCATTAAAAATGACTTTGTAGGACTTTGCTTTTCGGTTCCCAAGGGTGTCGCTGTACCGCCATCCTTGCGAAATGTGAGCCATAATTGGCGCATAAATTAAGCTACAACTCAAGGTCAATCGCAGATATACGCAGAGATCAAAGCAGAATACCCCGAATTTAAACCTCCCCAACATGGGTATGTCATCTGATAAGATCCATTATCTGCAATGCTCATATTCGTATTGCGCACCCAGAAACCTTTCCGTCTGGGCTGAGAATGGGGTCCTCATGCTCAACACGTGTTTGACCGTAAGGGCAAACCAGGCAGGTTCACATGCCGGAAGGGGTTGGGAGGAGTTTACGGATAAGGTCCTCGATGTGGTTGACAAGTACGGCGGCGCAAATTTAGGTGACCGCAGCGCCTCCGACACTCACGGGATCGGACGCGGTGTTGTATTCCTGGCCTGGGGGGCATGGGCGGGCAAAAGGGTTGCCAAATTGAACAAGGTCGGCTTTCCCCCCCTGCTCTCGGCGGATCTGGACCTGATGACACGAACAGACTAAGCACCTGATCCTGAGCAGCGCGGTATGTACTTGGCATTGAGTTACTTCTCCATTCTCCGCTTAACTTGATCTGGACCAGCACCCCTCGCCGTTCAGCGCTAACAAGGGATTCCTGGGCAACGGGCATTTTAAGGCTGCCAACGATTGGCTAGAGAGGAAATACGGCGCCGAAGGGAAAGTGGACTGGTGCCAACTGAACGCTACGGCGTAACTACTCCCATATAATACCCCCATTTATTGTTGATACCACTATTAGCTGTACATGAATCCATGTGGGCACCCGCGCGTCCGCCGCTCGTTGGGCTGTGGGCATTTGTCTCGTGAGTCATTGCCCGTTGTGTCGGACAGCAGATCGGAGATCTCATGGTGGATAAACGATATTGAAATGGAGAAACCAACGACGAGGGAGAATTCTGGCACGTCTCGATTTGGGCGCCGCAGCTCCTCCAGCATGTGGCCTTTGTGTGAGGGTGCCACTTGGAGGGGGACAAACCTCTGACAGCCCCACTCGGTCCCTTTTGCGAAAATAATTTTAGGCACGGATATCGCCCCCTGTCAAGTACTCACGTGCCAACGAAGCACATGCGGCGGCTGTGCAGGTAACCCACCTTAAATACTTTGTCTTTTTCAACTGGCAATTACCGACGGTAGCGTAAACTTGCCGTCGTCAATACAATCAAGAGTGACGTCGAACAAGCATATTAATAAAAGGCGTATTGACTAAATAGTGTGGAGAGTACATTTACTATAAAGCAGAAGCATACAGCCATGGAAACACATTCAAAACAATAGTGATACAAAAAGTCTTTCATCACTGGTGTGGTTCAAGTGATTTGAAAATACGGGAATGTCCGGCCGAGGAAAGGCGAGGATCAGTCATAGCAAGGGGAAAAGGAAACACAGGGGATAGGAATTGACAGGCCGATGATCAAGGTAATGGATTGACGTGCTTCCCATGTGGGGTATAGTGCGATCGCACGTCATGGATCGCTGGAGGGGGGGAAGACGTCAAGCGTGACACATGATGAGGTGTGGGACTGGGGAGATGAAGATCGCTACTGAGAGGACGGAACGCCTGGGGCTCCGTGTGCGACCGACGCTGTTGGAACGGCATCGTCTGCGGCACACTTGGGCGCTGAGCGCTGTGTGCTGGTTGTGAATGGACGGAAAGCTGAGGTGAATGTGAAGACATGGGGCTCTCCCCTGAAAAGGGAGGCTGCTGATAATGATATGAATAATGAGTAGTCTCCCGCACGTCGCAAAGCAGGTAGTTCATGTCATTGTAACCACTCGTTATAGGCCTGTCCGCGGTATGCGCATAGCTCGACTGAAGTGGATGATTGGAGCCGTTATTCGACACGAGGGTGCGCGGGGGCAGAGTCGAGAAGGTGAACTGCTGAGGACTTTTTTGAGGAACAGCTGAAGGCGCAACCGGACGCATGTTATACGCGACAGAAGGGTTGGATGGGAGTTGAGAGTTGTTCGGCTGCTGATCGTTCATCATGAATCCGTCATCCCAGCTGCTTCCATCGATGATAGGAGGAGTACGCAGACTCGCCCCGATGACCGACGGTGATGTCGATTCTGATCTCCTTGGAGACGGTGACTCGTCTATCGGCGAAGAATCACGGCTCTTGGATGCAGACTGTGATACTGGAGGATTATCAAGGGATTTTGGTTTATCTTTTCCTGTCGGACCTTTGCCGAGTGCTGGGCGGTTAGCTGGGGGCAAGTTGAGTGCCGCTCGCAGATAATTGTTCTCCTCCTCCAGCTCGGATACACGCAACTCCAAGGCCTGAAATTGGCGGACGAAAGGTCACATAATTGCAAATAGAAAAAGATAAAGACCCCGCACCTGAAGATGTGCGGCTCTGCGTGCACGAAATGCGCGTTGGACATCTCTGGCTCTGTTAGGAGGGAGATTGTCGTTTCGTTTGCGTCCGCGCTTGGAAGACATTTTTCAGAGGTGCAAGAACGCAAAGTTGCGGGGAAATCTGTATGAGGTGGCCGCGAGGGGGAAGGAGGTCAAGGAAAGGGAATTCAAGAGAACATATAAAAGGGACCTTCCGAAGTGAACATCGGGGGTGAATCTTGTTTGTCAAGAATCCGAATAAATGCGGGTTCGATCGGGGTCGGCTGCGGCCCAGACCATTTTTAGATCTCCGCACGAAGTCGCCATGCCGCCGATTCCCAGCCGGTCGGCGTGGCAGGATCACTTCAAACTCCTGTCAAATCTCGATCGAAAAAAAAAAGAAAAGAAAGGAAAAGAAAGGGAAAAAAAGAGTCTCAGGATGCTTCCAGAACTCGGAAAATTTGCGCCTCCGAGAGTCTGACTCGGCTCATCACGCCCGCTGCCGAGCCCATTGGACCGCCAGTGCGTCCTTCGCTCCCAGACTTCTGTTGAAGTGACCCTGTTAGAACCCCCTCCTCGTGTTCATACCACCCTTTTGATTTCGGGGGATTAATTGATTTTCACGTGCCTTGCATGCTGCTCGTACCTGGACTAGTGCAAGGCACTGGGGCACAAGACAATACAACCGTCACAGATCTGAGGACGGTACACGATCGGATTAATACTACCTATCATGTTACATACTATTGTATCGATACCAGTATCTATGCCCGTCCCGATGCCCGAGCTTCCTTCCTTGCTGCCGCCTTATCCTTGTCGCGCTTAGAAAATAGCTTGTGTCGAGGCGCTGCGTCTCTTGCGAGTTTCTTGTTGGCCGATTTGTTCTGCTCTACATACGACATATGCTGTGCGCCGCTCAATGCAGTAAGTGAACCTGTTGTCCGCTGGGCGCTCGGGAACTTTGATACACCGAAATCCTTCGAGGTGATCGTCCCTGCGAGGTCACCTTCCGAGGCATGTATGTCTGTTCCAAGCTCGGCCTCGCTCTCGTTGGCCAAGAGCACCGAGGAGATGAGCTCGATCTGCTCGTCCCTGGTCTTGTAAACCAAATCCTCCAAGTCTTCGAGTCCGTCAAGATGGGTTATGACTTTGAATGCGTAGCCCTGGTCGATCAAGAATTGCTGTCGTTTGGTGCTGTAAAACATCTCCTGGGTGTCCTTAGACACGAGGGAGTAGAAAAAGGCATTAAATCCCTCGTCGTTACGGCGTTTCGCCCTCAGAATGCGGCCTACACCAAGTTTAGTCTGGTGACAGCTGTCATGGTAAAAATACCGACCTAATCTTTGCGCCTCCTGTCGTCGTGATCCAAAGTGAGAGCTGATTTGGATGAGACAAGTGGCTTCTGGTAGATCAATCGACGTATCGCCAACCTGACGGAATAAATATAAATGGAAAGCATTCAACAAGGCTAAAAAATAGTATCCTACCTTGGAAAGGAAGATCGTATTTACGTTTGAATCGTGTTGGAACCACTGCAAAACCCGCATCCGTTCCACTTGGCCCGTGCCGCCGTGAATATAAGGTTTTCCCAGTTTTTTTGCGTATGCCTTAGAGTTTAACCATATACAGTGTAAGAACTCGAAGACGACTCATACAGATCGTGTCTTACCTCTAATGCATACACATTATCAGAAAACACGATAATCTTATCCCCCCGTGCTTCATGGAACTTGATCAAGAACTGACAAGCTTGAAACTTTTTAGGGTTCATGCAGTATAAGAGCATCCGTTTGCGCGATTGCTCTCGGAGGTATTCCCTGTAAAACTCGGGAGTCATGGGACACCAAACCTCAGCACACTAGGGCTGCTGAGTAATCGAGCGTATCAATGGCGCCTAAACCACGAACCTGAACGTTAGCTATGTGGCCCTTGGCAGCAAGATCCATCCAGTTGGCTTCGTAAAGTTTCGGCCCAATCATGTAATTGAGGTCTGCAATCTTGTCGTCTTCTCTGACGAGTGTCGCTGCAAAGCAAATGATCAGGTACATGCCAAGCCGATCGGGGGAAGAGTTTCACCTGTAAGACCGAGTTTTGAATGTGCCTTGATCGTGGTCACTACACGTCGGAACATAGCCGCAGGAACGACATGAACCTCATCCAACAGGATGAACCCCCACTCCCTGGAGGTTAAAAATTCCATCATTTTCTTGGACTCGTGTGATCGATTGTGAGTGTTCGCGACCATTGAGTAAGTCGACACCACGATACCGCTGTCACCGGCAAACTAGCCCGCGATGTCAGCAAACGAGAAAAGAGAACGGGTAGAACATCATACTCGCTCCTTCTGATCTGCGGTAAAGATTGCGATTTGCCGATCCGTGACATTTGACCACTGCATAAATTGCTGTTTCCATTGCATAACAGACACACTGTAAAAGTGTTAGCTGCCAGTCGGGCACACTACAGCGATACGCTCGACATACGAAGATGTGCACAAAACAAGGCAAGACTTCTTGATAGTGCATGCTGCCGTGATACCTACAAGAGTCTTTCCTGCTCCACAAGGGAGGACAATAATCCCCGATCTGGCACGGCTGTTCAAAGGTTATATACGATGTCCCCGGGATTGTTCGAGATCACACATACCCATTTCCAAACATTTTACTTAGGCTGGTCTCTTGATATGGCCGAATCACTGTGGCAGGTTTGAGATCAATATCCAAATTGGCATTGATAGTGTCGTTTCTGAAATCATATTCTTCAAGCATGGGGTACTCCAACTCGTTGCAACGCTTCTTCACATCCTGTAGAGGTGTCAAATCATGACTTGGGTTATAGAGCGAAGGAACTAACATCGATTTTCGCATCGTCTATTTCGAAAGCGTGCACATTATCGTCATCTTCTTCAATGTCATCTATGGTGGGTGATATTTAGTGCACTAGTGATACCAGTGTTTCCGGAAGTGTATTACCATCTATCCCGACGATTGACGTGAACAAATCAGTATCTGATGAAGTTGTTCCAGGAATCCCAGGTGCTCGGGTTGCACCGCCTTCATCCTTCTTTTTCTCCGCATCCTTGATTCCTGGAATAACGAGACTACCCTTGACAGGAGCTTTTGAAGTAGTGAAGGTAGCAGCTCGAATGCTGTTGTCGGTTTGCTGAGATACCACTCGCGCTTCGCGAATAACCTTGTCTTTAAGCAACAGCTGGAGAGTTTCTGGATGACTACTTTCGACGAAATACTTGTTATGCTTGAGTACCAGCTTCACTTTTCCATACGACAGGGTGCGCTCGCGTATGAAATTGATGATACTTTCCGGTACTGGTACCTTTTGCAACTGTCAAACCTAGAGGTCGTTGATACTTACGGCACCATACCTTCGATAGACGGTTGAGAACCTGACAGTCAAGTCAATAATCCAGTCGGAGTAATGTGTCAAACACCATGCACTGACTTCTATTATGTCCTCAGTCTGCAGCCCCACTGACACAGCTGCGTACAAAGAATACGACGTGAGCTTATATTCGTGAATGAATGCCGGTCTAGCAACTCAGTGTGAACTTGTAGTGTACAAGTTGAGTAACAATACCTGCGCACCTGCTGACAGGTTCACTGATGGCTACGAGAAAATCTTGGGCTTGCTCAGCAATAGGTGAGAAAGCTTCAAGGATAATATGTCCATCCTCTGGGCTGATCCAGAGGGGGCGGGACGCGTGATCCGGTTTTAAATGCAACCAAGAAAAGTCTTGGGCCATAAAAATGTGCGATACTAGAGAATCCTGCTGGCGACGGTGGGCATCCAATGAACTCTCTTCGCCGACAACATTGGTCGTACGCCGTGATTCTGCAAGCTTGCGTGTGAGAGCGCTGAAGTTGATCGTGGCGCCACGAGGCACAATGGAGGTATCAGCAGCCGCTTCGCTAGTAAGCTCTTCTTCCACATCAACATAGTCGCCGTCATCTCCACTACGCCTGGGCCGCTTCGATGTCGAGGTTGAGGCGATGGGATCTTACGAGTAAGTTGTAATACATGCACAAAAACGAGGCGGGACAACGAAGACGTATTTACCTTCTGCAGGTCGTTTCGTGGCCATATTCTCTGGCGCGACAACGTACACCGAACTCAGGATACAGTCCAAGGAGCGTTTGTCATGGCGGCATCGCTGAGCAAGTTAATAAGGATTTGTAAGCATGTGCCCATTTTGAGCGGAGCCTGTACTTAATCAAGGCGAACCTTCGGAGATTCATTTCCATCTTTCTTTCGTCTTTTTCTTACAGTCACAATGTGGAGACCCGCAACTCGTGAAGTCACTGGAACTAACGATGGTAAGTCTGATCACTCCCAAATTTCCGCTTCTTGTTCTCACAAGTTTCCCAGTTCCACTTGGAGCTCGCCGCCGTTTTGGACCAGCCCCAGTTGAGGAAACCAATCCGCCGCAGCTCGCCCAGCCGTCACCTTCTGCTTACCCCCGTCAGCCTGCTCAGGAACCAGACAATAGAAAGGGGAAAGAGGATGCTCTGAATGGATCCGCAGGTAAGTCCGGAAACATTCAATAGCGGCGCTTACAATGTCGTGTCTTCTTCCCTTGCTGTCCGGTGGGATGTTTCTTCCATTCCCTACTTGATCAGCAAGGTTCACTTAGTTACTTGCCATTTAGCTACTAACTGATACTAACCTTGACATATCGTGATCTCCCACTCTTACACAGCTGACCCGAATGGTTCCCGCAAGCGGCGTAGCCGCTGGGGCGAAGTCAAGGCTGAAATCCCAGGTCTGCCAACAGCGATTTCTGCCGCAGGTGTATCGCAGGCCCAACTTGACAATTATGCCATTCACTTACGCCTCGAGGAAATTAACCGAAAACTCAGGCTGAACGATTTTATACCTCCTGAACGGGAACGGCAAGTGCTTTTTCGTTGTTGGCATAGCCCATACTTAACCTAAAACCACAGGTCACCTTCACCTCCCCCTACTTATGATGGTCATGGACGTCGCACGAACACACGAGAAGTCCGTTACCGCAAGAAACTTGAAGATGAGCGCATTCGTCTAGTAGACCGGGCTATGAAAAACGACCCCAATTTTCGCCCACCTGTCGAGTACCATCAACAAAAGCGTTCTCAACGTCCTTCGGAGAAGGTGTATATTCCTGTCAAGGAGTTTCCAGAGATCAACTTCTTTGGACTGCTGGTAGGCCCTCGTGGCAACTCGTTGAAGAAAATGGAACGGGAGAGTGGGGCTAAGATCAGCATTCGTGGCAAAGGCAGTGTCAAGGAGGGTAAAGCGCGACCAGATCAGTACGCTGATGATGCTGAAGAAGACTTGCATTGTCTCGTCATCGCTGATTCTGAGGATAAAGTAACAGCTTGCGTCAAGATGATCAATAGAGTTATCGAGACGGTGAGCTTTTCTACCCTTGATGAAACTTCGATAGCTGATGAGCGTTGTAGGCGGCCTCCACGCCCGAAGGACAAAACGATCACAAGCGCAACCAGCTCCGCGAACTCGCTGCCTTGAATGGTACCCTTCGTGATGACGAAAATCAAATCTGTCAAAACTGCGGTGGCCTTGGTCACCGTAAATATGATTGCCCGGAACAACGCAACTTCACTGCTAATATCATCTGTCGTGTGTGTGGTAGCGCCGGCCACATGGCGCGTGACTGTCAAGTTAACAGGGATCCGAATGCACCTCCTCCCCCTCCAGGCCCTCCGGGTGCTCTGACCAAAGGCGGTTTCGACTCCGAGTACGCTAGCCTTATGGCTGAACTCGGAGAGGGAGGAAAGGGACCTGGTGGAGATGGCGGAAGGGGTCCGTGGGGTAGTACTGGAGCAGGTCATGATATCACCGCTGGCGGTTCGAACATCCCTCCGTGGCGTCGGCCAGAGATGTGGCAGTCAAATCAATATCAAAACCCAGGTTATCGTCCACCTCAGTCTTACGGTAGCGGTTATGGGGCCCAGTATCCTTCCGGGCAATGGGCTGCAGGTTATAGTCAACAACCCGACTACTCCGCTAGCTACGCGCAATACTATCAACAACAGTATGCTCAACAGCAAATCAGTACTCCGACACACTAGCTTCCGCCCTTTCTCCTGGTAATCCTTATATAACTCTCCTCCATCTTCGCGACTCTTCATCCTGATGGCCCCGGATTTTTCTCACCAAGCTCCGTCTAGTACCCCAAGAGCGTAGGGTCTGTACTCACTGCAGCTGACCACACAAGTTCTTTAGGGATCATGCAGAAAAATGTGATTATTGATTCATTGACACTAGCCCTGTTTTACCTAGCTTCACGTCAGCCATTCATGTCCATTATCATCAGTGTCAGCGATCATTAATCAATCAATCACTGTTGGTTCTAACTCTTCGCTTTTTCCTTGGATTCTCGTCATCTCTTCTTCCTTCCTTCATGAGACCATGGTTGGAATGCGTGATTTGAGTTCCGTTAGTACTGACCAAACACGATACGAAGAAGCCATTTGTTCCATCTTCGTCAGGTGAGCAGCGAACGAGCGATAAAGCAGACTCTGGTCGTCCTAGTGTTAGGAGATGGGGGAGTTTGCTTGGTACTCTTACCTGGTGGCTCCAATTCATCCGGCAGTCCTCGCCGATGCCAGCTCGGGAGAACCTCCTCAGGGGGTGCAAGTTTGAAGTTGCGTTTGCCAGCCTCCTCCGATCTCAATGCTTCGCACACAACATGCTCGTTCTCAATGACATGTATGCTACATGTAGAATAAACAATTCTCCGAACGTGTGGAACTGCGGTGAAAACCAGTCCGTCAAGCCCTTTCAAGTGCAAAGTTGCCATTACCTACATTTCATAGCGTGTTTTATCATCTTGAGCTGGAAAGTTGCAAGCTTGTCCAAGCGTTCTTCCCGCTCGTCATTCTCCTCATGCTCTACAGAGAACTCAAGAGTTGCACGAGGGATGTTCACAGATAACCCACCACTCTTAAGAAGATGGTCTAATCTGTTGACGATGCCCGAGCCGCTACAAGACGGATCGAGTAGACTACACAAGATGAGCGAACGGTTCACCGACCACGACAACAACTGACATATGTGTAGCATTGGCATATTGTGGATCCGAGGGATCGATGTCAAGAAAATCGATGTTGATGGCCTGTACATTCTTACAAGAGGCCTTGGCCAGCATCGTCTTGAGTGTAGAGAAGCGCCTCTTGTCTTTTTCGAGGGCATAGAGCTAAGTCGCAAGGCGGTGAGTAACTAATCAAAGAGATGATGAAACGACGTACTTTTCCCCCGCCGTTCATCAAAGCACTCAGATGTGATGTCTTGTTACCCGGAGCAGCCGTGGCATCAATGACTACCGCATGCTCGTCACTCGGAGGGGCGAGCACGATCGCCGGGAAGCAAGATGCTTTGTCTTGTAAAATAATTTTTCCCGTCTTGTACTGGACATCGTTATGGAACTGCACGCGAGGGTTGAAGAGTAAGAGATCAACGACGTGTTGGTCTCGGGCAAAACATTGTCTGTGAGTTGATGAGCGAGAGCACGATACAGACTATGCGGGAAACGGACTCCGAAGAAAATGGGTCCGATATTTGAAATCCTTCCTTTTGGTAATGGCGGATAGCTTCGTCCGTCGTCCAAAGGAGAGTATTCACTCGGACATAACGTGGTATGCGGGCTAATCCGAGTTCATTAATCTTTCGATGGGTGATACATATACAAAATAATGTCCTACCTGCTCTCTCGTCACCGGGATGTGCCAGTTCTTGATCAGATTTTATGCCACGCTTTACCTTGATGCGCTGCAGCTCGCTCCGGAGTCGCGTCTTATGTCGGAGGACCGCCTGCTTTACCGGGCCATCTCCGGCTTGGATACCGCCGGACAGAAGTACATCATGAACGAGAACGAGGGCCAAGTTGAGTGATGTTATCTTCTTTTCTTCGGTAAGAAGTTTAGAGGCTGTGATCACGTCCGAGAGGACTGCCTTGTCTGTTGCAGACGGATCAACGTCCTGGTACATCAGTGGACACCCATGCTCACATTTCAGGGTCTCAATAACAAGGGCAGCAGTCCTGGCTCTGTTTTTTGCGGGTAGAGTGGACAGTAAGCCTTTGATGGAGCCTTGTTTCGCATCAAGACGGTCGAGGACTTTGGAAGCTTCAAAGTAAAAGTTCATTGCATAAGGGTATTCTACGAGATACAATAGGCAATCAACCTCTGCAAAAGTACAAAGGATAGCAGGACCTGTTGAGACGAAACATGAGCACCGAAGTTGAGCGACGTAGAGGACTCAGGTTGATATCTCGTCAAATCCAGCGGAGAGCTGGTCGGACAATGTAGATAATATGGGCATCATGGTCTTGCCATCGAGGACGTGAACTCACCAAAAAGACTGAATGACGTTGGCCCTTGATGGGGGACGAATGGAAGCGAGGATTCTTCTTTTTTTTCGCGAAGTGGCTTTAAACTCCGTCGTCTTTGCCGAGAGTCGCGTCGTACTAAAAACGCGTCCAAGTCGAGACTTGCACGCCCTTTCCCTCTCCTCCTCGTCGACGACAGTAAGTGTCCATTGATCGTCTTCATTGTCTATATTCCGACATTGACGCTAGTGCCCATCGAAACCGAGCTTTACGAGCTGCTAGGTGTTCCCCCCAGCGCATCCGAAAGTGAGCGTCACGCCCGACTTGGCAAAAGTGCCACCCTCATTGTTTTCCGCTAGATGATATCAAGAAAGCCTATCGGAAAAAAGTGCGTGTTTCCATGCGTGTCGGAGCGATCTCTGGTTTGACGGCACACTAGGCCAAGGAGCACCATCCTGTAAGTGCCGTTGACTTTTCTTTGGCAACCGACACTTGAGCTCCCCTACATCCAATCAGGACAAGGTTTGTCTTGGAAATGTCTTGGACGTCCTGAAGATGAACTTATCCATTCACATAGAACCCCAACGATCCGGGGGCGGCACAAAAATTTCAGGAGATGGCTGCGGCGTTAGTCTGATTGCATTTTTCCCTTGCATTTTTCATTACTAATTGGTGGCACCAATTAGCTACGAAATTCTAAGCGATCCAAATTCGAGAGAGGTTTACGATAGAGAGGGTATGGATGGCTTCACCAGCCCAGGCGGACGTAGTGGTGGCATGCCTCCTGATGCCGCCGACGTGTTCGCTCAGTTCTTCGGCGAAGGAGCGACTTTCTTCGACTTTGCTGGAGGCCCGGACCAACGGAGACGCAAAGGCGAAGATACCGAAATTCCCTATCAGGTCACCCTTGAAGATCTTTATAACGGCAAGCCTGTCAAAATCAACATGGAGAAGGAGGTCATTTGTGGAGTATGTAACGGGTTAGCATATTCAACGTGTGTGGGATCACTCTTGTTCATGACGCCCTTCCAGATCGGGGGGCAAAGGGAATGCAAAACCCAAAGAGTGTACACTATGTGAGGGGAAAGGATGGACTTTCTCGCAGACCCATATTGCTCCATCAAGGTTTGGGACGGTGCGTGTAAAATGTTCCGGATGTAATGGCGAAGGGAGCAAGATTCGAGAAAAAGATCGGTACGCGTCGTGCTGATTATTAGCAACGAAAACTCACAACAGTAAAGGTGTAAAAAGTGCAAAGGTGAAAAAATCGTCAAGGCAAAGACAAGACAAGAGATCTTTATCGAGAAGGGGATGCCAGATGGCTATCGTATTGTTCTGGCAGGTGCTGGTGATCAGCAAGTGAGCTGTCTCGATTTGATCATAGGCAGTGATTGACAATCGCGTAAAGCCCAATATTCCTCCTGGAGATGTAATTTTTCGCCTGAAGACGTCGCAGCACGATTCCTTGGAACGCTCCGGAAGTGATTTGCTTGCAAACGTCAAGATTACTTTATCCGAGGCACTTCTTGGCTTCTCTCGTATCCTGATTACTCATCTAGATGGTCGGGGTGTCAGTGTCTCGAGTCCACCAGGCAAGATTATTACACCTGGCCAAACCATCAAGCTGCGCGGTGAAGGGATGCCCACGTTCAAGAATCCTGACGTGAAGGGTGATTTGTACATCGTCCTCGAAATCGAAATGCCGAATACGGAATGGCTTAGAACCGTTGATCGAGCGGTGAGTTTGGAGATTCCTCAAAGACCACGTCTTTGAGATTTGACTCGTAGGCGCTTGAAAAAGTCCTTCCTCCGAAGAAGGCAAACATTGAACCTGCACCAGAAATTATTGACGAAGTTGCTTTCGAAGAAGCGGGGCTTGAGGACGTGCGTGCACGGTATTTTCCGGCTAGTTCAGATTTCTTTGATGAAGGCTTTGCCTCGCAGTTCGGAGAAGGGGATGAAGGTGATTGGGAGGATGACGATGACGACTATGACGATCATGGGATGGGTGGTGAACCCGAGTGTAGACCGCAATGAATCAGCGAACGCTTTGATCACGGTATCTGTTCATTCCTTTCTTGCCATCATCACCCATACCTTAACTTTCATCATTGCTGTCATATACATGTCGCATTGTATACAAATCTACATGTCACTAATGAATCACCCACTCATCCACACTCGTTCAGGCCGCATTTCCGATCTTGGCGTTACTATCAAAAGCTCGCGTAGTTTTTGACTCGAGCACCCATGTAATCCCACCCAAGACGTGCCCTAAGAAGAGTTCATCCTAATGAGGGTGAGTCTGGAGAAGCGGGTGGTTACCAGAAGCAGACTTACGCTCCAGATTTCAATGCAATGTCCAAGGCCGGTGTACCAGCTGCGACCGGAGATGCCACCTGAATCAACTCCAGCACCGCGTTCCTGATACCAAGCTGCGACCAATGTAAGAACTGAGTAGTGATAAGCCCAGAACATATGTACTTGCCTAAAGGATGAGGGGTCCCATGATCAAACTTTCTTTCTCCCGGATCTGTTGTTCTCTAGTTGGTGGATCGAGCCTCTTTTGACATCCTGAACAGCAGCTCACCTACATAACTAGACTCGTCTGCTGTAAGAAGAACTTTTGCGCCCACCGCCCGAGGATCTGATTCGAAGTTGTACCTATACTTTTGTCAAGGGAAGCACACAGGATGCAACTCGTCTCTTACATTTCATCGAGGAGTTTCCAGTGTGGAGGGAGCATCTTCGTACTCGGGTGAGTGTTGTCGACGACGTTGACCACCTATTGTAACGATCAGAATGTGGGGTGACCCCTTCGTGGTAACGTCAACGCCTTACCGACTCTTGCATGTCCGGATGATAGTCAAAATACGCCCCTATGAGATACGCCGAGTGAGTGACGGAACGCCGGCAGAGCCGCAAGATAATCTGACCCATCTGCCTTCCAAAGAATGGCGTGTCACGCAACGCGTCGGACGCGCAGTGAATGCCGATAAAGTTTCCTCCCAGGTTGAGATACGTTTGCAACGCCGCCTTTCCCGTATCGTCGAGAACTGTTTCGCGTTGTTGGTGCATCAATCGACACTCTGTATCGAGCACACACACGTACTTATGCCCGAGTTATTCAAGAACAGGATCGCATCGTACTTTTCCAGGTTCTCGTCCGTGAATTGGTTCTTATCCTCGGTGAAATCAAACTCGACGTTGATCGAGGACGCCTTGGCCTTTAAAGCTTCGATGGAGGGTTCTATACTGTCATGCCTGTAGCCAGCGGTGGCAGAATAGGCAAGAATGCGAGCGGGCATTGTTACGAGCGAGGGAGAGAGGTATCTGTGGGAGATCTAGCTCTGAGTGTCTCCAACTCCCAGTTTCTCGCGGTGGAAACACGGGCCGGGGCGTAGTGACTAACCTAAGACAGACGCGATCGTCACTAGGAATTCTGTTCAAAAAGCGACGGGAATACGAACTTGAATTTTGCATGTTTCCCCTCTCCTCTCCGACACATGTCCAGCAGTGATCAGCATGCAGTTCTTCCGCCGTCACTCAGTGGTTTTCCCTCTCGTGGTACCATCGTCAAGTGTTTTTGCTTTTCCTCTGTCGCATATATCGACAGTCGCACCGACTCGGAAAACATACGTTCCGTTGATCGCCGTTTTCATCTCTCTCTTCTTTGTTCTCCTCGTTTTCCTCGTCGTCAAACTGGTGTACATGAAGCATCGTCGTATAGGAACGATCCACGCACCGTTGGGTGTTGTCCGCTCCACATCTGTTTCTTCCAGCATCTCTAGCCTTGGGTTTCGGGACAAGCAAGGAAATCGACACCGAGGGCTCTGGGTTGGCTGTCTTGGATCACCCGCCTGGGAAACAAGCATCACGTCGAAACTGGACGAGGCAACTCGGCGCGAGCCAGAACAGAGGACCTCGTTTGTGTATCGACCACAAAGTACTACCGGCTCCACGATACGCTCGACCACGCACTCTGCTTCATGGTGCACCGAGTCAAAACATTCTAGTTTAGGCTCTTTCCCTGCGAAGTCTACAGTTTTGACTGGTTGCACCGGAAATGCGGATCAGCTTGTCCTGCTTTGCTCGTCCGGATCACCTACGCTTCATGGTAGCAACTTCTCTAAGCCACTCGGCCTGGTCGCGCGAAATACCTCGACCAAACGCCATTCCCGCTACGATTTCGGCGAGTCCCACGACGTTCGACTGCCTGGGGGTAGTGTTCCCAAGGCCACAAGACGCGCAAGTCCTTCCTCGATCAGACTCGTCGATGGTCTCAGCCATAGCAATCAAGTCGAATATTCGTTCCTTTCTGGTTTACCTCACGATCCTATCGTGGTATCTCCGCTCATGGGTGCAAGAGACTCTTTTCAGCTGTCTAGATGCTCGTTGAAGTCTCATCGCAAACCTGCACCTCCTTTGCCGACTTTACCTTCGTTCCTTCCATTCTATCTGCCCGAAGGTTTTGAAACGCGCGGTCTTCAAGCAACCGAATATTTACCTCCTCTTCATTTCTCCCCGCTCGCAAGTGTAGTCAAGGTGTTCCACTCCCCACAGCAAGTTCTCGCTGCCAGCAGTCGAGTTCCCGCATTCCCTGCCTCGTCGAGGGCGCTGCACGCTAGCAACGCCGGACCATTGTCAAGCTCTTCCGGTGTTCTGGACACTGCGACGTTCTATCCCATCAGATGGCCGAACGTGAAGTCGAACCGCAAAAGATCGCAATCGTGCAAGGGCCTCGCCATCGATGTGCCGTCACCACGAACAACGCTGAATACCGACGCCACGACTCCTGCGTCGTCATTTTTGACCCTGGAAGACAAGACATGTGAGAATGAGTCGATTCCGAAAGGCGTTCTACGTTCTCCTTCTGCCTCCTCCCGCAACAGCAGCACCATCTCAAAGAAGCCACTTAAATCGTGCTTGCGACAGAACTCTATGCCTATGGTTTGCAGTCCCGAGTCTACGCTCACCCCTTCCATGTCGGAAGCCAGCATCCGAACCTGCACGCTGGGCATTGGCGATCAAGCCTTCCTTCGGACGCCCGTCTCTGACATTGATATTGGAATGCTCGGGCTGGATCGATTCAGGTGGAACGACGAAGTCAAAGTACGATCTTGTCATACGAAGAAGGATAGCATTGCTCTGGTTCCACGAGTGATATCGTTTGTGTAAATATTTAGCATAATAAAAGGCATTGTGTACAACTCCACTTGTGTTTGCTGAATTCCAAGATAGTGCCAAGTGACACCGAGTGGAGAGAGAGCAAAGACAAGAGAGATCCCCCGACGACGCAGGCCTGTAGTGCAGTGGCAGGGTCATCGCACCCCCGGAGTTGCAAGCAGAGCTCGCGGGGGACAAGGGCGGCAAAAATTTGATAACCAGAAAATGAGGGCGGTGCCCTCATAATAGTGGTTAAACTATTAAGAACAGATACTACACTTGATCTAAGCCAAAAGGCCAGAGTGGTAAGGATTCACGACGTTCAGAGCACCTATATATACGTCCGAAAGTCTGCGCACGGACCATCTCAGGATCGATTGGTGACTAATCCAAATTAGCAGAGTACATAGTTCATCCACTATCATACAACAATAGTTACGAGCATATATGTATCGAATATATCATGTCTTATCGTCCACAAAGTCGATAGCGGATTCGAGCCCTCTGACAATCTTGCCAGCCCTCAGAGACACAGTGCGCATAAACGTACTTTGGCGCTTCGAAGGCGAAGACGGCCCCGGATGCGCCGAGGACTCGGCCGCATCGGACTCGTATATGGGCGAGGAGGGTACTCTCAAGTTGGAGCTGGAATGCGCGTGCCGGACGAACAAACTCGGGGACCCTCGCGCGCCAATTGTCCGCCCTGTACGAGCGCCCATCGCGGGCACGTTCGAGAAGAGCTCCTTTTCTTGTTTGCCCTTGTCGTGCACACGCTTCGTCTTGGCCAACTCTACGGAAAGCGTCGAGGACCGTCGCCGAGATGGAGGTGACGAGCCGACACTGACAGTGCTAACCGTGGTGTTTCTTATCCGTTCGGAAGCATGCAAGTTCGCATGGGCCCCACTGGCCTGAATAACATCACCAATGTTGGGGAATTGTGCATGGTGATGGGAACCAAAGGAGCCGGTAGCAAGATGTGACACGGACAAAGACGGTGATCGACCTCTCGGAGAGCCAGAGGGTGACGCCTCCGAAAGCGGTGGAGAAGACGGCGATGAAGATATACTGGAGTGTATATGTGCCTGTCTGGACGTAGCAGACCTGGAGGCACTCTCTGATCGCTGTTTAACTCGACATTGGCGCTCCAAGTCCCTCATCCATCCATCCCATTCCATCTCGCTGTCCGAATCACTTTCATCATCAGATTCACGGTAGATGTCCGGAATAGTGTTGGTTTTATATTGCATTTCCCGCGAAAACGCTTGACGATGGTGGCGAATATTGCCCAACAGGGATTCCCCGGCACCGTTTTCAGTCCAGAGCACCCATGCCATGGGTTTGCCCACGTCTCCTATACCAGCTTTGCGTGCATTTTCAACAGTATTGACGCGCCATTCAGGATATGGAACTGTGTCGTGTGAAACGGACGACGGCACGGTGAGGGATGGAGTGCAGTGATGGGAGACGGTGATGATAGATGATGAGGGGACGAAAGAGGACGATATTGGGTACGAAGCTTGGCGGTGAAGGACGCGGAGAATGCTTGAAAACGCTAACAACGCGTCACCGCTTGCGCACTCTCGTAGATCAGTAAAACTCACCATTGTCATCGAGCATGTCGAGAACAACCCATTCCCCTTCCCCCATGTCGAGGTCATGGGGGTATTCGCCAAATCTCCCTCTGGAGCCCTCCTGTTCTGTTGTCTGCCTCAATTCAGACACAGGGTCGACGTGTAGAAGAGGTTCCTGCCTGTCTTCTGGAATTGGAGACGATGGGGAGGACAGCGGGGGGGAAACGACAGCCATCGGAGACGCCGACCGGGGTCCAAACTTGATGCAAACAGCCCGGTGCCGAGCGGCAATGGAGAATGCGTGCTCAAGCGCGTCCGGACCACGGAGCGCTCTCATGTTGCTCAACGCAAATTGGTGAAGGGGAGGACTGGCCTGGAATTGAGCGATCAGCGTGATGCAGTGGCGCATCAAGGGGACGGCGTACCGCGCGGTCCTTGCAAAGGGAGAGGATTCCCTGGTTAATGACGACCCAGCGCGCTTTCCAGTCCATCTTTGTCTTGCGTCTCTTTTCTGATTGCAGGCTGCTGGACATTGCGGGGAACGGCGATGCTTTGTAGCCGCTCTGCTCGCGTTGGGGGTCAGTGCCAGGTGCCTCGAAGCGGGCGGACTTGTGATTCCATACGACGCGGAGAACTCTGGCCTTTGCTTGAAAGTATGGCTGGATGTACTGTGCGAGGACGTCGCGTTGCAGGGGGGCGACGGTGCCGACGGGGTGCATCTCGAGGAGTTCATAGGGACGGAGGTTGTACCACGAGAGGGCGAACTCGTCTTCGAGGATGGATCCGGTGGAGAAGGACAAGAGGGTGTACTGACTGATGAGGGGGCTGCTTGTCGGCGGGAGGGTGGGGGGAGACGCGGGGGGTATGGGGTTGCGCGGGGGCAGGTCCTGGTCCGAATACTCGTCGTCCTCGCAGTAGCCGTCGTCGATGCTGTCGAGGGAGGGCCTGGGTCTGAGTGTGGGGGCGAAGGTGATGGGAGAGACGGCGCGGTGTGCGTGGGGTGCGGGCGAGTGAAGAAAGTTGCATTTTGAGAGGATCCAGTGTTTGGCGTGCTTCACTTTCGCGTTGTCGTCAAAGTGGGTGAGTAGCCACTGATCATGGGGGACTGCGTGACCGACGTTGGGGCGGACGAGAGCCTGAGCGGAAGCGGACACGCACCAAACCTGCAAGCAAGCGGAACGAGCATCGTCGCGGTCGAAAGCAAACACCACCAATGTCCCTCCTCAGCGATCCAGGGTCCGTCTCTCCTCCTCCCAGCCTACTACGCTCACCCTTCCCACTAGCTATCTCGTACACAGTCTCCGTCTCTCTTATCTTCGCAACGTCGACGATCCCTACGGCGGTCGCATCATCTCCCTCAGCCCATCCTACTCCTCAAACCCATACATCCTCGCCGCATCCCTCGCCGACACGAATCGCTGGCCAGAACTCGAATACCCCTCCAGTCCACCCATATCCGACGATGAACACGACCCCGAGGACAAGCCACCCAACCCACCCGCACTCAGGCACCACCAGACCATCATGGGCAACCGCTCTGGCGCCCTAGGCATGCGCGTGTCAGGTCGACGTGCTTCGACCTCCAGGCGTGCATCTCAGATGCTCAACCGTCCCACCCTCTCTCAGCCAGACCCGGAGTCTCGCGCCAATCCAATCGTCCCTGGCGATACCGACCCCACACGTTCGCAAGAGCTCGATTCCGCCGCTTCCAAGTCATCGCACAAGGACGACCCTCCGGAACCACCTCCAAAGGAGGTCCAGTTCGTCCCCAAGTTCAAGGGCGCCGCAGAAATGGAAGCCCGGAGAAGGTTGCGTATGCTCGCTCGTCGCGGTCAGGCATCCGCGAACCCCAAGCCCGCTTCTGACGTGCCAAAATATCTCAATCCCGAGATGTCTTCCGACGAGGAGGAGGATGGCACCCTCGAAGACGACGACAATGGCGACGACTTTGATCTCGTCGACCGTGGCGACGATATGGACGAGGGCGATGAATTCGATCCGTATGTCCCTCTTTAGTCTTCGTGCCCTCGCATATCTCATCCTAGCACAGTGACTTTGCTGCCACACGCACTTCCGGTGCCGGTTTCGACAGTGCATCCGACATAGGTTCCGCCGTCTCTGCATCGAATCCTTCCATCTTTGGCTCATCCTCCTACGTCCCACAACATGCACGCATACGATCTCGTCTCAGCCCCGTCACGGAGGCTCGTGGATTTGATGAGTCCCACGATACGCAGTCCGCACCGGAGCATGACCAAACGATAGATGCCCAGTTTGAGATGGTCAATCCGCCTCCGCCTGCCGATCACCGCACTCTTCCCCTCATCGCCAGACCGGAAGGCCGCAAGAGGGGTGTTTCCATATCTTTACCCATTCTGGACATGCCCCCTTCAGACATCGAATTCACGCGGAGTGTGGTCCATCCAATACGGCCACAGATCTCCGCCTTGTCGGCCATGCTTGCCTCGACATCTGGTTCCGCAAACCCCTTTAGTGAATTATATGGCGCCATTTCAGGGCGTGGAGAGTCTGCATCAATGGATGTCAAAGTCTTCTTCCCACATGCCCATGAGCCAAGGGGAGAAGCCATGTCCCTTAATGTGCGGCGAGATGCAACTGTCGAAGAGGTCATCGGGTTTGCATTGTGGAGTTATTGGGAAGCGGGCTGGCTCCCGAAGCTCATTGAAGGCGTGGCTGAGGGTGACCCCCAATTATCCGCCATAGGGTGGATCATGCGGATCGCAGAGGACGACGGAGAAGTGGACGAAGACTTTCCCCGTGAGTACAGAATATATGCACCCCGGTCTAGTTCACCAAGAACATTTCAGCTCCTGATCGGACTGGAAAAATTACAAAGTTCAACTTTGATGCATTCGCCATTCTGGCGGCAACTCCTCTTCAGGGTTCGTTTGTCTCTTGTTGCTTGGGGGAGATGTACTAGATTTGCTCTACAGTTCAACAGAATGAACAGCTGGAAAGCAAAATACAGCGCAGGCCGTCAAGGATTATGGCTGCACCAAAGAAAGCTGATGCACTTCCCGCACCCGGTCTTGTTCCGCCCTCTGTGCCGGGAACAGGAACAAGCTCCCTCTTCGGAACGACTCCTATCCTGTCTTCATCCCTTGGACCATCGTCGAGTCATGGTCCTCCTATATTTCTTCGGATACGTGTCGCGGATACCGCTGACGCGGTCCATATCTCTACCACAATACCTGTGTATGTCTATATCGTCCACCTTTTTCTTTGCAGGCTCACATGTCGTTCAGGTCGGCTGGGATGTACATGCAAGAAGCGCTGGAACTCGTGTGTCGCAAACGCAAACTTGCAAATCCAAAAGACTATGCACTTATCCTCAATGACCTAAACATCTTGATATATTTGGACCGCACTGTAGCTTCGCTCGAGGGCAAACGTGAACTTACTTTGGTCAAGAGGTCTATGCTACCTCAAATGGGCATCGAGCCCGAAACCCGTGCTACGCGAACCACCGACCCGAATGGTTTGTAAAACTACTTACCCGCTTGTGACAGAACTGACCATGTTCATGGACTAGCGTCTATCTTCAAGAGAATTTCAGACGTACCGGAGGTGCACCCCAGCACTGGAACAGACTACACCACCGCCTACAAGGTTAGTTTTATTTTGTACAAGCGTTCCGGATGCTGATGAATATATAGCGATACACCATATACCGCAAATTACCGATGCTGGCTCGCCAAGAACGCACGCTAGCTATTGACGGCGTCTACGTCCATGTGAGTTTGGCTGGTGGAAAGTGGAGTATGTACTCACTATGGACCCCTTAAGATCATGCCCTCTGCAAACAGGGCCAAGGCAGTCTTTGATAGCGGCAAGACTCTTTCATTTCATGTCAAGAGCGTCTCGGTCTGCCAACAGTCACAAAAGACATCAACGCTCTTCAAGGTTGTCGTACAACGAGATAGCAGAAATAAGCGGTACGACTTTGAGGCAGATACTGCCAAACTGGCAGGTAAGACGACGACCTTGAGATTTGCTTCAGTGTTTTGAACCCTCTGACAATAGCTGAAATCGTCCAAGCGATCAAATCACTCAAATCCAGTCTGGAACGTTCTTCTACGGTTCATCGCTCGAGACGGAGCAGACATGTCGGATGACAACCTTGTGTGCATTTCTCTGTAGGGTTCGAGGTTATTACATAATCCACGTTGTATAGTAAAGCATCCACTGTTTTCTTTGAGCGTCACCCGGTCCCAATGCCTCTTCCTTATGACCTCTGTGCGCGCGTTCAAAACGCTTTTCGTGCCCGGCATAGATACCTGACCGTCGAGCACTCCAAGCAAAACTTGGCCATCCTCTCTATCCTTCTCCGCGCCGGGTTTCTGAGCAACATCACCCGAGGTACCATTGCCTCCCCATCCCCTTCCGACTTTCAACACGTCAACGAGCCACAGCGTCGAATCTGGGCAGAACTCAAATACCGCGATGACCGACCCGTGCTCTCGGACATGAGTCTCATCAGCAGACCGAGTCGACGCGTCTTTATGGAGCTGGGGGAGATCAGGCGCATTTGTAGTGGCAGGCGGGCACAGACGGTCAAACCGCTCGGTCTCGGGGAGATTGCGGTGGTGAAAACGAAGAGCAGCGAACACGAGTGGTTAGAGGCGCGGGAAGCGCTCACGCTGGGGTTAGACGGGGAGGTCGTGTGTCGAGCGCGATGATGATCTTGCATTGCATTGCATTTTTTCTTCTCGTACGGACGCTCTTTCCTTTTATTGTTACGCTTGCCCTTGTGCTGACGACTGGTCCTAGCTTTTTTTTATTTTCGTCGTTCTGCATCGCAATAATACGATAATAAAAACATGCGTCGTCCCGCACGCTCAAGCTGTTCATAACGCGCGTGTTCGTGGTTGCGAATATCGATTGAGGCAACCCCAACCTTTTCTCTCACTTTCCGCTGTGTAGTATCGATGCCCCCATATAGACGGTTCGCTGCGAACCGACGACGTTCCCTCCGTCAGCTCTTGTACCTCCCTCTATCAGCTTGGGAGCGTGCCCTATGCATCCATCTTTCTCCCTTCTTTGACCACCTCGGCTGTTCTGTTGCAAGGACGTGAGGCAAGTAGAATGACCGCATGACTTGAACAGATAAGTCCACGGAGCAATAGTAAGCGAGACGCCTCCCACGTCTGCGCGCCAGAACAGTCTGCATCCCCATCAGATGCAAAATTTCAGAGCGCCGTGGGCACCGCGCGTCTCATGTCGGGTCTTTGAAAGGCGTTGGACATTGACATCGTTCGCCTCTTTCTAGACTCCGAAGCGTCTTTAGCTCCAGAAGGACATGTCCCAGGCCCTCTATTTGCCGTCAGCAGAGGTCCGAGGAGATTGGGTACTTCAATTGTTCCTTTGTCAGATTCTGATGAGGCATCCAAATCACGTCAATGCAGCGCTTGTGCTACAACCTCTTCCTAGTCATGATGATCGTTGGAAGCCCCATCAATGATCTCTTGTTGTCGGTTGAATGGACTGATGTCTGATAGATCCGTTGACATGGTCTGATCGAGCTCGTAAGTCTCACCACGTAAACTTACACAAGTCTTACAGGTATCAAGGCTTAACCAGGACTGTTGGTACGCAATAATCGACATAGTCTTGACTCATGCAATGAGATCTACTTGATTACGAATAGAAACAAAATAGCGGGAGATGTCGTGAATATAGGGCATAATTAAACCAGTGTCAATCATACTCCTCATTTCAATTTTCTGCTGCGAGGTCCTGGCTCGGAGGTGCTTCCAGTCTGACCTTTTCTTCTTTTTTCATTCCTTTCCGCACCCCTTCCTAACGCGTTCTCAGTCGTCCCTTTCAATGTACTCCTTCCCTTTAGTTCTTTCTTGCGCGTCCGCAACTTCAGCCTCCCAGTCGACACCACGGACGCCAATCCACATGCCGATTCCGGAGGAATACACCAACGATGCTGTCAGTCCTTCCCAAAGACCTCCAAGTCCACGCCCACGCACGAACGCGAGGTATAATCCAAGCGGGATACCAAGCACGTAGTAAGCGGAGAGGTTGAGGACGGCGCCCGCAGACTGCGGGAACGTGAGTGGAAATGGAAGGCGGCCATAGCTATTTCAACTTACCTGCTTTCCTCGAGCACGGAAGATTCCACCAATGAGTGCCGCCATTCCATCGAAAACTTGGAACAGTGCGACGAGGGGGAGAATGGATGCAACCAGCGAGAGGACCTCTGTTGAGGGTGTCAGTAGTCAAATTCCAACTCAGGATGATAGGACATACCAGGGTCACTGTTGAAAAGGTAACTCCACTTGTGGCGGAAGACTAGGAAGATCGTACTGGAGGGATCGAGGTAAAGATCGTACCAGGATAGCTACATTAGCAAATGAAAACGTTCGGGGTGTAACCAAACGCACCTGAAAACGCATCCCATCGCGACTGCCATCGCAATTGACGTTGTCGCAGCTACCCCGGCCCTTCTCGCGTTTCCTTCACCAAGGAGGTTTCCAATCCTAGTGTGGCGCGATAATCCCGGGCATTTATGGCATGGAGAGGAAGTGTTGGCAAAATATGATGATGGGCGATGTAAATTGAAAGAACAATCAGTCAGCCATTCCCCTATCAGAAAAGTAGAACCAATGCTCACCGCACAGACGTAGCGACGCTCAATGCAAAAGGCGCCTGGTATGTGCTTGATGCAGAAAGCAGCAGAACGGATTGTGCCGCGAGCGTAACAGGACCTAACCTACGAGATAACCAAGTAGATCAGTCCAGAATCCATAAAAACGGAAAATATAACCACTTACTGGCTAGCGGCAACTAACGGCGTATATTTCGTCGATGAGCATTCAGAAGACGCTGCAGAGGCACTTACGTCCAACCAATTCCCAACTCCACCATTCACTAGCGGTCTGACCCACCCCAGCGATGCTCAACTTCGCCAGCAGACCCCATTGCTTCCACATCTCACCCTTTACCGGATTAAGAGATTCACGGGTGATGGGTGACCACGCTCTGAGGGGCCCATAGTAATATCCATAGAGGATAGAAGCTACTGACACGAGGTTGAACGAAAGAGCAGTGGCGAGTGGTGCACCCGGGAAGGAGAGCCCGAGAGGATAGACTACAAAAATAGTCAAAGATCACTAGAAGAAGTGATCGAGAACATGATCACCCACCAAACAGCCAATTCAGGAACGCGTTGATCGGCGCAACCACGAGTGTAATTCTTGTTGGAATGTTAAATAAACCTTGAGACTGAAAATATCGTCTGCGGACGTGAATCGGTCTTTTGTATAAAATAATGGATAAAAATTTTCATGGCATACCTAGAGATACAATTGAAGGAATATGCTGGAAGACCCAGAGACGCCCAGCGGAGGTAAGTCGCCGCAAGCCGTGCTACCTCGGGCTCTTGATTGAGAGCGAGGAGTATAGGCTCTGCGTTGAGCCAAATGGCCAAAATTGGCTGTCAATGGCGAAATTACAGTGTATTCGATGCATGAAATTGTAGCTGAACATACGATGAGGATCATTCCTGTCATAAGCACTATCCGGAACACCTGATAAGCATTGCAGGTCATGAACAGTGGAGAAGGAAGGACGAACCCATCCTCTGAGTCCATAGGCCAACCATGTGGGGCCTGTCCGATGTCCAGGCAGGTGGAAGAAGGGTGTCCAGGGTTGATGCGAACCCCTGTATGATGCTGTATCCGGTGACGGAAGCGGTCATAGAGCCCAGAGTGGCGGCTGCCAAGGCCAGGGTGGACAGATGACCTATGGATACAACGGAAGCGATGATGAAAGAGTACTCGAAGAGGTGAGTACTTTGAAAAGGTAAATAATAAGCGTAAAGCGCCAGATGAGTCGATGGCAGGACATACCCGAAAACGGGGAGGGAATACACCGCGAGTGTGCGGAGTTCCTCGCGGAACATCTTGGAGGTGGGTGTCTGTTCCAGTGCAGACAAAGTATCATCTGTCTCGTTGTCCGCCGGTGCATGCGCCCCCGGAACCGAAGAAGGGGGCTGAAGAAGGGGGGTGCGCTCAGAGACGGAAAACGATCTTGCACTGGGACCAGCAGAACCCCTTCCGCGGATTGGGATGCCGCGCGGTGAATCTGAGAGTAGTTCTGCGTCATCATCCTGCACATCTACCACCGAAGATGCACGTAGGATAGTATAATCTTCACGAAACGATAGCGGTGAGCCAGAATGGAAAGACATGATGAGCACAAGACGGTTGACGTTGCCGGACAAGAAAAGGAGAGGGTCGAATTGATGGGAGTGCTACCACGCTCCGGGAGATGGCCCGACAGTAACTCCGAGAGGGTCGGAGGGAGAAATGGGTTAGTTAGCACCGGCGTAGAATGGTGGCACTGTGCGCATATGGCCAAAACGGACCGTGACGATAACATGTCAGTAAAGAGTGCTGACCTAATGGAACAACGTACGATGCATTCCCCGTCCAAAGTCTGGAAGGGTAAAGGCTTTGAAGCACCCGTCCAAGACTACGCCGACCTCCGTCCAGTCATCACTTACCGCCACCTACATTCGCACAGTCTCGGCGTCAAGGACCCACTGCGGGTCGTTGCCCTCTGCGACAGCGATGCGTTTTATGCAGCCTGTGAACGTATCAGACTCGGCCTTGACCCCACCGTACCGCTCGTCGTGCAACAATGGGGAAGCCTCATCGCGGTCAGCTATCCAGCACGCACATTCGGCATATCACGGATGGATAAGATAAAGGACGCAAAGAAGAAATGTCCCAATCTAGTAGCCGTCCACGTCGCCACATACAAGGAGGGCGAGAGGGAACCCGGGTATTGGTCCG
Organism: Fistulinella prunicolor; assembly: GCA_038089875.1. Taxonomy (NCBI): domain Eukaryota; kingdom Fungi; phylum Basidiomycota; class Agaricomycetes; order Boletales; family Boletaceae; genus Fistulinella; species Fistulinella prunicolor. The sequence continues at coordinate 19,897 of JBBPLP010000005.1, read as the reverse complement.
ATGTCGACACGCGAACACACAAGGTACGGCTGTATGGACTTCCCAAGATTGACCTAATTGTGTCCCCAAGGTTTCTCTTGACCTATATCGGCGTGAGAGCAACAAAATCATTCACTTGTTCAAACAGGCTCTTCCAACTGGGGAAATAGGTAAGATAATACATAACATGAATAGACGTCATCACTCATCGCTAGGAAAGAAAAGGCATCCATTGACGAGGCTTTCATTGACCTCACTCGACCCGTCCGCGAGCTATTGCTGGAGCGCTTTCCCTATCTCGCACAAGTACCTCCTGATGCACCTCAAGGTGTCGATAGCCCATTGCCTCCACCCCCTCCCATCGATTGGGATAAACTTGGTGAACTCATCCCTCTGCATTCAGAGGAAGAAAACGATGGCGGAGAAAATCACCCTGCAGAAGATGACCTGACAAGCACTTGGCATGATGTTGCATTATCCATCGCTGCAGAACTCATGGCCAGGGTCAGAAAAGACGTTCACGAGATCCTTGGATACACCATGTCAGCAGTGCGTTTCGCTCTACTGTACGGCCGACCCAGTCATGGGTTCATCTTCTCATCAGGGAATATCCCGAAACAAATTCCTCGCCAAAGTTAGTCCACATCGTCCTACCATTACCTGTTCATTCGCATTTCCATTCGCACTTAGCTCGTCGCGTCGTATAAGAAGCCGAATAGCCAGGTAATGTCGGAATCCCGGTTTGAAACCATCTGTTTCACGACTCCTGTAGAGCATTTTACGCAACAGTGCTATTCCGGCTTACCTCCGTCCCATCGGCTTTCAAAAGGTATGCCAAAGACAAAAGATTGAATACATGTCTAAGAGCTTTTCGAGATTCGGTTCCTAGGTGGCAAGCTCGGTGATGCTCTTGCAAAAGAATATGATGTCTCGACAGTTGGGGATCTTCTGCAAGTGTATTGCTCGGCAATTAATCATATTTTCTCAACTTTGCATCATAGGGCAGTATCTTTAGGTATACTTGAGTCACTGTTCGAGCTTCCCCGGTGACGAAAGAGATCAGATGAAATGCAGAACAAATTCGGTGACAATGCCTTGTGGGTATACGAGCTACTGCGGTGGGTAACCAATATGTCCTATGCAACAGTTACCCTCAAATATGATCGACTAGCGGTATTGACAGATCCGAAGGTTGGGTACTCCAGAGCACTCTGTTATTTTCTAATTCTTATTCTTTGTAGTGAAAGAGAAAACTGCACTTTTCAAGAGCATGCTTGCATCCAAGAATCTTCCAACACCTATTACAAAAGCTGCGGATGGACATCAGTGGCTTCGCGTCTTAGCCGCCGAGCTTGCCCTCAGACTCAAGGATGCACGCGAAGAGATGCCCACCTTGTGGCCCAAAACTATCGTTCTGCATGCTCGAAAAGGTTCGTTCTCTCCAACGGGGATTTCAAACTATCAACCACCGACATAGGATATGAGGCCTCGAGGTCAAGGCAATCTGCATTCCCTTTCACTCACGATATAACGGTCGATGTGATAGCGGCCGCTGCCGACAAGCTGTGGAAGGAACTTGTAGGAAGCATGAAGAATCTCAATGTGACGGCAGTACAGCTTGCATTTACCGGCATCGAGACGGCCGAGACCGGCCAACAATCCATTGATGGTTTCTTCAAGCCAAAGGACGGTCACCGGTCCCTTCCTAAACGTGCCCGGTCTAGCGACGACGGGGTGCCTTCCGAAGCAGATCCCGTACAAGCTACGACGGAAGTACCCGGGCCTTCTTCCTCGACTTCTTTCATCTGCGAACGTTGCGGGAAAAGGATTTCTGTTTGTGCAAGTGAAGTGGACCATGCAGAAGCCGATCATGCTGGTACATTAGCCAGATTGCGTATGGAGCATAACGATTTTCACTTTGCCCAAGACCTGGCAAATGGCTCTTCGGACGCCAAGTTGCCTAGAAAGCCCACATCACATTCGAGGACACCTAAACGGAAGAAAGTAACGGAACCAAAGGGGATAGCCGATTTTTTCACTAAGAAGTAGAGTAACTTGTACCATGTATGGCATGAAACAGTTGTGTTATCAAACATTTGACGCGATGTGGCTGATGGGCCGATGCACGACCGCGCCTCCGTCTCCGACTCCACTTTGAAAGCAGTGTTCACCATTGCCATGTTGTGCACAGCACATCATTCCATCAAACACCGGCGGAGCCGCCGCAATGCTAAAGGGGTTCGGAGGTCCTCTCTTTCTCACCACCCACTGTAACCCTTCGTTCTTTGCGGACAGGTCCGCCTTTGCCTCTGGGAGGTACTACTTTTGACGGCTAGACCGATCTTTCATTCTTTGCTTCATCTTTATACTAGTCATTCTATTTTATTCAAACATCTGGAGGACCGGACAAAAACGACACTGAGTGGAACGACTCAGTATAATCATGACATTTGAATCCCTTTCAACATCGGAGCGCAATGGAGTCATCGTGAGTGCGATTTTTGATCGATTCTTGCAGCGTCACGGTGATAACAGTCTTGTCGTAGGTTGTTGCAGTGTTCGCCTTGTTGTCCGCCTTGGCATTCGCGTTCATAGCCTTCCGTACTCTTCGACTCGCCACGATACCATTTTTCGAACGCGACGATACCACATCCCGGCCGCCTGAAATATTATTCTTCCGCACACAGCTCGGCCACTATGCTGGATGTCTTATTCTCAGTAATATGTTCATCAGCGTTGCCGGATTAATTAATTTCGCTTGGGTGTCGCATTCCGGGCTCAGTCTAGGTAAGTAAACTCGTCTGTCTGTGTTCTCTGCGGCGACCCATCATGGAATGTGTTCAGGTTCAACGTGTTCAGCGCAGGGTAAAGGCATTTTGATCCACCAAAAATATCCCACACTGAAGGCATAATACAGCTGTGTTGATGCAAATCGGCGTGTGGGGCACCTGTTGGTTTATGGGGGCGCATGGTGCGCATACCCTCAGTTCTCTTGGGTTCCATATCCCTCCACCCCGCTGGCGCAGCTCAGCAGGTGTCGCCGTTGGTTGGATAATCGCATTTATTGCTGGTGAGAAAGTCGGGCTTTGTTAGGCTTTTACCCACTCAACGATTTCGAAAGGGCTGGTTCCTCTGCGGAAGAGTGGTATGTACGGTCCAATTGGAACGACCTGCGCCATCACGGTCTCTTATCCAGGAGAGATATTTGCCCTCGAAGCATTCCCGGTATGATTATTTATACCCGAGGAGGAATGTCGTCTTATTCTTTGGATGATATAGATTATCCTTAGTGCATTTGTGTCAGCAGTGGTCTATTCCGTTATATTCCTTATCTTGCACGGGAAGCTAAGCGCGAACTTTGGACAAAAACTGCGAAGTTCCAACTCAGCCAATCAGCGAGGAGAGGAGAGATGCGAAGAGTACCGCAAATTTATTTGCATGATCATACGGTCCATGTTCTGGTAGGACTTCCTCTTTACGTGGGCATGGAAAGAGACTAACATTACCCTCAAGGTTCCCTTTTGGTAAGAAATTCGATTATGATGGTTCAAAGTACTCATTTTGCTTTACCGTAAAGCATTTGTGCTCTTGTGCTTCCCATTCTGCATCACACACATTCTCATGTACACAGGATATGCGGTACCCTCTGCTTCGAACGTATTTGCTGATGCCTGTATCTCTATGTTGGGTACGCTCCACCAAGTGTTGTGATCATCATCATGTTCACAAGTTTACAGGGTTCGTAAACGTCGGTCTGCTCTGCAATACGTTTCGAGTCATTGCCCCTGCGTGCGTTGGACCTTGCGCGGCCGGAGTCGTCGCAGAAACGAAGACTTTCAGAAATGATGCATCCAGTGGATTACCAACCGCTCCGCAGTCCGGACCCTCTAGGCAATCCTCGACGCCGTCCCATGAACGCAGATATCCAGCGTACAATTCCACGCAGATCCCTTCAGGTCACTCGCACGATTCTTCCTGGTCTAGTGCCAACTCGAATACAGAACTTCTCGGTGTAGAGAAAGTGACGTACCAGTCAACCCGGGGGAAGGTGGTTCCTTTCAACATCAAGAGACAGGGCACAGGGCACTCACCTCTGACTCGGGAAAACTCGTCGTTCCAACCGATGGCAGGTACCAACGCCATTGTAAAGGAGCCAACCTCGAGGCCTACAGCTCCGCCTGCGCGAAACCTCGGCTCTGCAGAGATTGCGAACAAGTCTGCTACTCTTGCTTTGCGACTTGGCGTTTCTGTTGAGGCCTCTGGTACCACGTCACAGGCGCCCGCAATCCTTCCTTATCGGGAGCTTGAGAAGGGGAAAGCGGCAGTTTCCGCAACATCAATTCACCAGCTCGAAGAGGTGGATGTGAGAGGTCCTGCACACGTGGATGTATCAACATCCAGGCCCTTTTCATCCACATCGACGATGACGAATCTCAGCGTTGACAATGACTGGGATTATCATGGAGTGACCATGCATACCCGCAAGATTCGGCCACTTTCCCGAATATCAGAGCCGAGCAGCGAAGAACAAAATGACACTGTTGTATCATACCCCCATCCTGCACAGCGACTAAGTGCTCGAAGCTGTCGTACGAGCACGACTACCGTCTGGTCACAAGAGACTGGATATACATTGAGCCAACCTTGGGATGCGGAGCGCAGAGAAGCATACCGACAGCTGACAGCGAATGCGCTTGGACCTGGGGTTATGGCTAGGAATCGAGGAGATATAGGAGAGGTGGTCGGCAGACCGGCGGCAGCTCTTCCTAATCCTCGCGCTCGTTCTAGGCCGCTTCTCCGCCCAATAAAGATCGCGTCAAAAGTGTCGGCTAGCTTCTCGAGCATGTTGAGCCCGAAGCCATCTAGTAGAATTCCTTCTGTCATAATCATTGGACCGAGCGACAGTATTGTTTGAGATGTACGGACTCGTATCTATTTGTTGTACTAGTAGTACTTGGATAATGATTCGGATGACGTATGTATGAGTGTTGAGCTCCTCGTAAATACGACCCAACACGACTCCCCTGCAACACGACGTGTTCATGGCCCTTCCACATCTCCGTGCATATCTCAACAGGTCCACAAAATATCTCGCCGATGGCGCTGTCAAAAGTACGTCCAGTTCGCCTCCCTGTGCGCTGTCTGACCAGACACCCTCGCAGTCCTCCGCATGGAAGGCACGAACCTTCCCAACCGCGCACCTATCACGCTCCTAAAACTACACACGCACGAAGACGTCCGAGAAATCGCGACCGGGTGCGACGCCGACATTGGCGGGACGTCCACGCTCCATTTCGCGCTCGACGAGTCGCCGGAACGAAACAGGGGCAGCGGAAGCCCCGCTACCGCTCGATTTTGGGGAGAAATGCGGCTCGCGGTCCGTCCAGAGCATCAAGGGCGGATCCGGGGCGGGTACGCAGGGTTCAGGACAAAAGTACGTCGTCGGAGCTCACCTACCCCTTCCATCCGTGATACTGATGGCGACGCGTGCGTTCTTTTTTTTTTTTTTGTTGGCACGCTCGGCGATGGAACGAAAAGGCGCGGCCATCGTTGTTTGGAGAGATATGTGATGACCTGTCGAACCATCACTACCTCGCGTTGCGTCTACGTCTCGGTGGCGATCCCCGGACGAGAAACTCGTACTATGTGAATTTGCAGACGGACGGGCCCGTCACGACCGACCTTTGGCAGCACCGTCTGTATTTCAAACGAGATGACTGCGGTTGGGAGGACATCTTTGTTCGTGGGCGCGTTCCCCGTCTTGTCAAAGGGGCCGTCGACCGTGGCTGACAGATGACTGTGTCTACATGACAGATCCCTCTGGACAATTTCATTCTGACGAATACGGGCGAAATGGTACAGCATCAGATGACCATGTTTCGTCAGCGCATCCGAACTGTCGGGATTTCGATGTTGGGAGGTAACAGTGGCGTGTCGGGACATTATGATCTCGGTATTCATTCGATCAGAGCTGTCAACGAGGAGGACGTGTCAAGACCGCCATGTGAGTGATTATTGATCGTCTCTTTGAATTGCAATTTCATAACGACAAACGTTGTGACTAGTGCTCGAGAAGGATCCTTCTCAAGGTGCTTGAGCAGCACTGTAATACATTGGTTTTACCAAACTGCTTCCATTCTATGCTATATTGTACCAGCTACAGAATGAAGAATTTTCCACTTGTATTCCAACAGTGCGTGAGGAAGCATAAGCTATATGTACAGTCCAACTCTACGTACCTAGAAATTGGAGAGGGCGAAACGGTCTTTAACGAGGGTAAAAAGCAGGTTAGAAGTAGGATGGAGCTCGAGTGGTGCTAGAAAACAAAGCTGGAAGAAGAGAGAAAATGGTCCCAGATATCAGACAACGACGCAGCCTCCACAACATCCGCCATGGTCACCGTCGCCCGAGTCCTTGGCACCACCGTAGACACCAGGTCCACCCGTGCCGGAATTAGCCATTACGGGCCGCCCCGTTTGTTGTTCCTGGATTGGTACGTCAGGTACAAGGTGAAACACCGGCGCGGTGACACATTTACCTTGTTGTATTTCCTAATCTCGCGTACGAGATTGCTGAACGCCTCGTCAACGTTGATACGCTGCTTGGCCGAGGTTTCAATAAATTTGCAGCCGAAATGTTTAGCGAGGTCGCGGCCCTCTAGCCAGTAGACGTAAAGGGAGGGTTCCATCAGTGAAAAGAACGAGTCGCCGTACCGTTCATGCCGACTTGGCGTTCGTATTCGAGATCACACTTGTTAGCTACGACGATGACAGGGAAGGAGTCTTGGTCCTTGACACGAAGAATCTGTTGATGGAATGTGCTGATTTCCTCAAAGGAATTCCGCGACGTAATGGAATAAACGAGGAGGAAACCTTCGCCCGTGCGCATATACTGCTCACGCATAGCCCTGTACATTGGCAGACGTTGATTGATTTTGGAGCGCTGTGGCTCGTGCAAAATGAACGCACCCATACTCCTCCTGTCCGGCAGTGTCGAGAACATCGAGCAGTGCGACTTCATCATCGATGACACATTGTTTGCGGTACGAATCTGAGGCCATGAGAATGAGAGGGTGCATGAAAAATAAACCGATGGAAATTGCGCACCTTCGATAGTTGGATCGTACTCGTCGACAAAGTGACTTTGGATGAACTGGATGGTCAGTGCAGATTTGCCAACCCCTTGACCGAGCCTTTTAGAGAGGACGTCCGAAGCCGAAATTGGGTGAAAGGCGCTCACCACCACCACCGACGACAACCAGCTTGTACTCTCTCAAGAATTGGGCCTGAGGGTGGCGTCAACACCATGCAACGATGAGGAATGTTTGCTAACATACTCTGGACATGGCACGTCGCACGACAAATCAACGAAAAGGTGAATGGAAGACGAGGGAAAGATGGAGATAAATAGAGCAGCACAGGACGGTTATTGCTCCCGTTATGGACGCCAAATAACGCCACACCCATCCATCGCATCGCACTCATCATCCATCACGCACACGTTCAGTACTGCACTCGTCAATGAACGAATACAGCCATGTCCCTCCTTCTCTTCAATCAGATGTCAGGACGCCCCCAAGGTTTGTCGTAGCCTCGACAGCAAACCTGAACAGCCACCGGTCTGTTCGTTCAACAAAGTCCACCTATTACTTCCCAATGGCTATAAGCATAAAATATTAGGAAGGCATGCCCGTATTCCGACATAGGAGTAACAATTTTCTTCCCATGCTCAGTCCAAAATTCGCCACCAGACTGCCTCCCGAAATATTGTCCGGCATTGATATTATTTACAATCAGTGAAGAGCGAGAACAGTCAGGGGTTTGGATACCTTGTACGGTGACAACGGATCTGTATGTACGCCGGTCGGTTAGGGTTGTCCGAAACTGCGCTTGGGAATATCCTATCGCCGGACAGTTTAAATCCCGGGACACCGGGAGAACGTTGACGACGACGCACTTGAACAGTGTTGATGTCAATTCCGCAGAACATTAATAACCAGGAAGGAATTGGCGGTGTCAAAGTCATCGTATGCATCAATGATGGTCTAAGCGTTGTGTGTCGTGTCATAGCGACTACCTAGATTGGCCACAGCTGCGAAGGCCAATGAGACATGATGACGAATATACACGTGGACTAAATTATCCGTGGAGCAGCCACTGGGAACTGATAGATAAGTCCTGGATTAGACGTGACAACCAGGCTCTTTTTTTGTTGACGCCGAGGATCGTTTGTCCGTAACCAAAGATGATCAGATCACCGAGACAGAATGGCGACCACTAGTGGGATTCAATGTTACCTACGTTGAAGTACAAGAACAACGTGTGGTGATGACAACACGAGGCCCGTCACATGAGGTAATCATAGACGGGTATAAACGCCCAGCCACGTTGTTGGGTCGTCTCACTGCATCTGCCAACATGATCGAGCCACAATCTCCCTTTGCACACATATTTGCTCAAACCAGACAAAATGTGGAACTGCTCATAGCTCACAAACAAATCTCGGAGAGCGATGGGAGGGAGATCTTATCAAGGCTCCGCGCGGAGGACGTATCGGTCGCGTCGCTAACGCAGAAGACGCAGCGTCTAAGCATGTCGCCTTGTCCACCCAAAGTGGAAGCGCGTGCGATCTGGGACTGGTCTAGCGAGGTGCGGGGACCTTTATGCGTGCCGTGTCCTCGTTGATGCAGGGAGGTGCAGGATCCCAACGATCTTTCGTTCGAGGCAGGAGAAACCATAGAGATAGTCACGGAGACGAACGCGGACTGGTGGACGGGTCGCAGTCGATCCGAGAAGCAAGGCTTGTTCCCGTCCACCTATGTCGAAAAGCTCCCACCCCGAAGCCTGTCTCCAAGATTGGTTCCGGAGCCACGCAAGCAAATGAAGGGAAGCGTCGACCAGCAGCGGTATCCTTCTCAGGCGCTTGCCCAAGCATCGCCCTATGGGCCGCCACAATACTACCCGCCACCGGCCGGGTACTATCCGCCGGCTGGGCCACCTCCGGGAACAGGGGGGTATTCGTACCCGACGCCTGGTGGGCCGCCCCCGGGAATGGCAGCGCCGGTTCCGCAAGAAGCGCCGGCGAAGAAGAGCAAGTTTGGGGGGCTCGGGCAAGTGGTAAGCGTGTCCTCGGGGTGTTGGATTGATCGGAGGCTGACCAAGACGGGACAGTTGGCGCAATCCGCAGCGAGCGGGGCGGGGTTTGGTGCTGGTGAGTGTCGTGCGTGGTGTGTGGGCGTGACTGATGGGTTTTGTATGGAGGTGCTGCGATTGGTGGGGATATCGTGCACGCGCTATTCTAGAAGTTGTGTAGTCGTTGCTAAGCATGAGAATTTGGCGACATGACCGTGGGAATGTATTACTGTAAGAGCAAGTCACAGGGGAGGATGCTGACAGAGACGGTGGATTGCTGAGGAAATCGGCGTGCTACATATATCATCGAGGAGCAGCTCATCCATGCACCTTCCTCCGCAACCCCCTTCCCTCCCTCCGTCTGACCATGTCTGAACCACCCCGCCGTACCATCAAGATCATCGTCATATCCGATTATGTCCGTCTCCTCTCGTCCTCTCCCTCCCCAACTCATCTCCCCCAGATTTGCAGCTTCTGCTACATAGCGAACAAGTCCCTCCACGACGCCATCGACGTCTGCCGCGATCTCCCCCTCCGTTTCGACGTCGAATTCCGTCCGTTCACCCTCATGTGCTCCTCCCTCTACGCCATCGACACAAGCAAGACCGTCAACCGCCGCGCCTATCTCGCTAAAAAGTTTGGCAAGGAGCACGCAGAGGCAAAGTGGAAATTTTCATCCGACATGGCCGAAAAGGCCGGACTCACAATGTGTGCTTTCGTTTCACCCCCGATTCCCATCGCCCGTCAATAATCCTGTCACTTAGCTCGGAGGACGCTGTCGTCTGTCGGTCGACCCAGGCCCATAGGCTCTCCGTGAAAGCCTACAAGGTCGGCGGACAGGCAATGCAGCAAGAACTCAATTCTCTCGTCTTCGATGCCTGCATGGCAAAGGGCGAGGATATTAGTAACGACGATTTCCTTGCCGACGTTGCCGTCAAGGTCGGCCTCATGAACAGAGAGCGGGTATGTTTTCTAGTCCTCCTTTGTTGCTCGCACTGACTTGCCCACAAGGCGATCGAATTTCTCAAGTCCACAGAAGCGCTAGACTGCGTAGAAAAAATGATCGACGCCGCTAGGGCGAACGGTGTCAATGGCGTGCCGTTCATCATCATTGACGGAAAGTGGGCATTGAATGGCGTTCAATCTATGGATTGTTACGTTCAGGTCGGTCCCTTCCTCTGACACATTCCCCTTTTACGAATGTCCCTTGCCAGATTTTCCGAAAATTAGCCCAAACATGTTCCTCTCCCCCCCGTACGAGTCTGTCCAAGAGTTGTAACGACATCAAGGATCCAATCATCGCCCCTGCACTTTCCGTACAATAACCGTTTTCCCTTCCCTTCCCTTCTTTTTTTTTATGTACTTTCACGCTTTCCATGGTGTTCAGCTCTGTTTCGTTCGCATGCCACTGGATTGTTCAGCATGTCGTGTGGTATCTCCCATCCTCGCCTATCGATACATTTGCCGATTTCGGCTTCCCGCAGGAACTCATTATTACGGGGCTTAGTTATATGTGTTCGTGCAATTACAAAGCATGGACCTGTCACTCCTTGATGTCTAATTTTTTATTCGGATCCCTCGTAGTACAATGTCCCAGCTGTTCTGGAATGGCATCATATCTCATCCCATTTTGCAAGTGTCCTGCGTGCTAGTGAGGTGAGTCTTCCCCCCGCTGTAATCGGTGGCAAACTACTGTCAGGTGAGTGATGGATGAGCCAGTCTCGTGACCGTACCTGATAATACTCGTTGACAAACGCCACTTCTCCTTGGAAATCGCCGGGAAATATCGGTCTAAGCAGCGGTTCTGGCACGCCTGCAATGGAAATGTGCACGGATAGACTGTTCGCATATACCCTACGAGAACTTTAATCGACGTATGATTTTACCCGTTTGGACGCTCGTGGGAGGCGTATTAATGTTTGCCCGACCTCGCGCGGTGGTTGAGATGATCCGACTGAATCGGACGCATGCTGACGAGTAACGGATTGATTGAACACCATTCTGGTATGATACGACTAGCGACATGGTCATCGTAAGTAGGGGACCCGCTGTGATCCACAGCGTCCGTGGTCTATGGTACATATGATTAAGGATGCTGTGGGGGAAACCGCATGGTCAGGCTCGAGCTTGGAAGGACGAGGAAGGGGACGGTACTAGATTGGACTCTATGTGCTTATGACTTCCACTTGCGCAAAACGTCCTCGAGCCCAGTGCGGACGCGTTCGGACGACACGTGGGACGGCAACAAGCCATTCCCCCTGAGCTTGTCCACCGCCGCGAGCACCCAGCTCTGGCAATTCCAGTCCTCCCTGCCTCGATGGACGACCACCTGCTGCATCAAGCGCTCAGCTTCGGCTGATCTGGTGGGATCAATGTTGCCGAGGGTAAGGCAGCCCCTGTATGCGTCTGCGAGTATTTCCATGCACTCGTACTCTGTCCGCGAGTACGCAAAGGTGTCGATGTTGCCGATGGCCTGATAGCACGTGCCCCAGTGATCGACCTGCTCGGCAGCCTCTCTCCCGGCGCTGCTTGCGCTCAACGACTGTGGGGTTGCGTTCGATATGAGGAAGAGGGCCCAGTGGAGGGGTAGGCGTTGACCGTCGGACGAACGGCCGCGCCAGTAGTGCGCGACGCAGAAGGTGAGGGTGTGAGTCGGTGTGCGTAGATCGGACATGCTTGGGTGCTCGAAGAGGGGATTGGGGGGGGATTAAATATCGCTATCTACATGGTGCCAGTACGATAAAGCAAAGGGGACAAAGCAAGTGGAGCAGAAGTGGTGGTGAAGAGATGATCGATGGATGACTGGCAGAGAGAGTTTCCGCGCCACCGCTTGCTAGTTGTAGTCGGTTAAGGAGTCCCCTCTACTTTTCAACCTGTTCACAACCTGGTCCTTGTTCACATCGCACAAGGCCCTAAATGACTCTTTTTGTTCCCCTCGATGAACATCATTCTCCCCCTTCATCCCCTCCTTTTCTCGTACATCCCCACGATGTCCCTCTCCATCTGCGCAAGGCTCTCAGAACCATCCTGAAAGCGAAGCGCCTGGTCGTCGTCTGTGGTGCGTATCTCTCTCCTGATAATCCCCGGGACACTTCGGAACACCGTTTTCCATTGTATCCCAGGTGCGGGCATTTCTGTCCAGGCAGGAATACCGGACTTCCGATCCACAACCGGTTTATTCCAGACCCTAAAGCGGGATAATCCCAAGGAAGGCCTCACTTCGGGAAAGGACCTCTTCGATGCGTCCGTATTTAACGTGAGCCTTCCCCTCGTCGTGTTCGCCATGTCCTCTGGCTCGCAAAGAGGTATCCCACCTCGCGCTCAACCCCCGCGGTTCCTCGTCTGTGTTGCACCCGAATTGCGCGTACGAATTATGCTCACGGTTTCCCTAGTCAGAGCACACAACCTCGTTATTTTGTCAAATGATCGCTCAATTATCCGAGCTGTCGCAGGCGGCCAGCCCGACCCCCTTCCATCAGCTCCTTCGCCTCCTTGACGACCGCGGGAGGCTTCTGCGAGTATACACACAAAACATCGACAGTATAGAATCAAAGTCTGGTCTTTCGTTTGGCGTTCCCGAATTCGAGGACAAGCGCTACAAGCCTCGATCGAGGGCAAAGGCGTCTCCCGTCATAGGCACCGCAGATCCAACGACATCTACGAGTTTCACTTCACCACAGCCCTCTGGTTCACAGCCAAATTCACGTCTACCATCACCTGCAGTCGAGGTGCCACGATGCATCCCGCTGCACGGCACGCTTCAAACGCTACACTGTCAAACGTGTACCCACACGTTCCCGCTTGAGGATTACATGGACTCGTTGACGTCAGGAACGCCTCCTTACTGTCCAGAGTGCACGCAAATGGAAGAAACACGCCAGTTGGTTGGCAAGCGTGCTCGTGGCGTGGGCAAGCTCCGCCCCAGCGTCGTGTTGTACAACGAACTGCACAAGGATGGAGAAGGTGTGGGAGAAGTCGTCAGGCGAGACCTCGTTGGAGGTTCGAAAGGAAAAGGCCGCAGTGGTGCCGACGTCCTTCTAGTCGTGGGTACCAGCCTAAGGGTGCCAGGAACGAAACGCATCGTGCGCGAGTTTTCAAAGGCTGTACGATCCCGTGGCTCCTGTTCATCCACCGAGTTCCCTCATTCCACACCGACGTGCACACCAATCCGATCTCCGTCATTGCGTCAACCCTCGGGGTCAAAAGATGGGTGGCCTCCCATGAAGTCGATTTATCTCAATTTTGACTTTCCCGTGCCCACTCGGGAGTGGGAAGGTGTCTTCGATGCGTGGGTCCAGGGTGATGCCCAGAGCTTTGCCCACGTCTTGATGGACGAGATCGCGAAAGAGGCTGCAGCCAAGGAAGCCGTGCTTGAGAGGAAACGCAAACGCGAGGAGGAAGCAGCGTCGGGTGAACAGATCGAACCGATGGAAGCACCACCTGCCAAGAAACGGAAGACCGCGAAGCAGAGTGCTACCAAACCGCCCCCCTCTTCTCGAAAACGAAAATCCTCGGAGGGGCAACGCAGTGCTCCTCGGAAACCTCGTAGTAACAAAAAGTCCACTCAACAAACGCCGGGTAACACACTGACCGGGCCTCCTTCGAAGTCGACGCCTACGGAAAAGGTATACATCCGGATTCCAAGACGTTGTGTACCCCAGGTCGTTATTTCGCCGCTCCCACCGCGTGGTCGCATCAAGGAACCGCAGAGTTTACCCGCCACGCCGTCTGTTTCACAACAGAAACACAGAATACTCGGCACCGCGGGTTCAAAGCATGATAACGAACGCTACCCTCTTTCTGATAACACCGACAGCAACCCGACCTCCGAGAGTGATCTGTCTGACGTGTGTTCCGATGTGGAAGCTCCAGACGACCTTCCGATGACAGTCATGTTTCCCTAAGGGCTGTTTCATTGCATAATGCCATCAAGGTTTAGATAGAGGACGATTCTCTGAGACAATCTTGCAAAGGACGCCTGGCCTATTCTTATTATATTTATTGTACCACAGGGATTTTGTAGTGCACTGCAAGCCTGGCTAATGTTATCCATCCCGTCCCGGTAAAATATTCGCACGGTGGTACGCGTGTGGTGGCTGGCATCTTGATTGTGTGCTGTAGTGCACGACAGACATGTCCGCCACAACGAACACCTCCAAGCCAGACGAGAAAGCTTCAAAGGCGCCAGAGAAGCCCAAGTCCGATGGCATACCCCATCTCGGCGTGCTAGAAGAGGACGACGAGTTCGAAGAGTTTGAGTGTGCAGGTGAGCACCCGCAGATGACGCGTCCCGATCCGCCGTCCGCTCATCACGTTCGATATTGGTCAGACTGGGACGATTCTCAGACGGACTTGGCGCATCTGAACGGTGCCGCGCCCGGCGTGGCCAACTCGAGCGGGGACAAACTTTGGGAGGATAACTGGGACGACGATGACATCGAGGACGAATTCAGCGTCCAGCTACGGTGAGTCGTCGTCGTAACACCGCAAACGACGATAAGGTATCTAATCGTTGGACGCACCTACTGGGCACGGGCTTGTATAGCAACGAGCTCGCAAAAACAGAAAAGGGGGAAGCCATGCAGCACTAGGGGAGCGCGTGCGTACGACGACTGCGTCTCGGCGTCCTTGTATCACCAGGAATGCATTGACTTGGCCATGAACGAGAAAACGAGCCTAGCTTGCAGGGCATGACTTTCGGGTGCGAGACTATCGCGTGGTTTCAGAGTACATGGTATAGAACTACTTCGAGCGCACAAACTGAATCAAACCAACGACTACGAGATACGGAGGACATGTGGATTTTAGACATCACTGGTATGTCGATAGGCTTGCACACCGTTCACGGTGGGTATCCCCTACTCCTCGTCTTCCACGTCAGGTAAGCGTCGCGACAACATAACCAAGATCGTGGCGAGCATCGCCATGACCACATAGACCAAGTTTCCGCCTAAGAGATTGTGCTCCTTCGACGTAGCAAACAAGGAGGCGACTGTTGCTGGACCGATGGCACGCGCGACAGACGCCAGACTCTGGCCGAGTCCGTTCGTTGTGCCCAAGGATTGTTTGTTAGGAGCCCCCCTCGTTACGAATACGAACGCCGCAGCTATATGATCACAGTGAGATAATCAATTTCGCCACGGATTAGACGGACGCACGGAAGGAAAGGTCGGTGAGGACGCAGAATATAAGTTGGAAAGCGACCGGAATCCAGATGATGGGCCCCACTTTCCCCTGTGCTACGACAATGGCACTCATAATCGGGAAAAGAATAATCACCGGGTAATAACAGAGCACACTCCAACAGAACAGTTTTTTGGCTCCAAGCCAATCTATTATTCTTGCGGTGAACACTACTTGCACGATACCGTCCACGACTCCGAATGTTGCGAGGAATATGCCGATCATGGACGGCGGAAGCCCTAGGCCACCGATTTCGAGGGGTGCCGAATAAAACAAGGGTAGAAGAATGAGGACAGCCATCTCTGTAAATGCTAACATTCCATAGTTGGAGATGGGTATCATCACAGAGTAGGTTTTTATGAGGATCAACATGGGGATTGGCTTGGCGTCATCCATAGTTAGGTCGTCTGAAGGATTCTCGACTGTTCGCCTCTCTGACTGAGGCTTTTTTCCCGTTTTCGATGGCAATGACTACAAATCAAAGGCACGTGAGTCCTAGCTAGTTCAAAACACGCCGATGTTGTACCTCCTTCATGAATATGGCACACAACACAAACGCCAGTAAGGTGAGACTTCCCGATATGAGAGAGGGGAGGAAGTAAGGGTATGTTGCCCAGAATTCACCTGGAAAGATGTGGGGCCATCGTTCTTGTGGCTTCGCGAGCATACCGCCATAAAGTGGACTGTAGGGATGATTTGAGTCTCAGAATTAGTTGGTATGTCCAAACGCACGCGATAGTAGCACCAACGCAAAAAACAGCGGGTATGAAGGCAGAGGCCTGAGCCATATTGGTGTGATCGGTTATATCGCCGAGAATACTCTTCATCACCCCAATGTTGCCATTGAGGACGCCAGCGATGCATCGACTTTGCACCCTTTCAGCTAACTTTTGAACAAGAGGTAAATTCGACTCACCTCATGATGAGGGTTGCCAGCGTCCGGGATAAACCAAAGGCAAAATTGGAAATACTCAGACCGAGCAGACCGAATAGAATGACGGGTCGACGACCAATGAAATCGGATATCCGACTCCATTGCCAGGCGGTTAGCGCCTGCGTGACGAAGAAGAGAGATTCCTGCACAAAGATGGGCATAAAATCGTCTCTGTGAATGTATTGACACCTACGATGAGACCTGCATAATAACCGATCTTGCGGTCATCACCTCCCGTGACGCCCAGCTCACCGATGAGCTATTTTCGACAGAGACGGACCGCCAATTGCATGAGCATCAGACATTGTAGAACCGCAGGCCAAATTGTTAGAACTGACCTGATTGATGAAGGGGAAGATGTATGTGGACGAAACAGGTTCCGCAACTAAAGAAAGCAAGGCAAGACTCATCTGACTCCATGGCAAAGGTGTCTTTGACCTTCCCTGGAGAAGCGGGGTCTCCTCGTCGGAGAATTGATCACGGTTGACCATGGCAGGAACTGAGAAAAAGGAGAACACACAGCCAGTATCTGACCCGAGCAAGGCAACTTATTTATATCGTAATGAGCTTGCTTATCAAGTTGAACCCAGTCAAGGCTAGTGCGCTTGGGCGCCGGCTGACCCCTGAGACATCCGGCGGGCTAGAACGACTTCAAGGGAAAAGTCAAGCTTGTTGGACGATTGGTTAGTGTTAGTTAGCGTGGGGTAGACCATGCCTTGGTTATCGATTTTTCAGAACAGTTGCAGGCGAACATGGCGAGCGCGGACTCCACCAACGGTTCGCTTAATTCAGAACTCAGGCTAGCAGTCCGACTCTGGGGGTAGCTGAGATCTTAGTTGAACCCAACTACTAGACACAATTGAAAAGTTGTGACGAGTACTACAGAGTAAAATACCATCAGCTACAGCCTACAAGGGCACAGAAAAAAAAAGACCGACGCCAGCAAGATTTGAACCTGCACCTTTTAGAGAGGAACAGATTTCGAATCTGTTGCCGTAACCACTCAGCTATGGCCCCATAATCTACGGCATACACAAGTTCAGCGTTCAGCTATGGTGACTCACCATGGTAGCACAGCGAATGACAGGGCAATACCTAATCTTTCGATGCATGCAGTGACCGGCCAGGCACGGTGTTGCATAGCAATGAACTCGCAGAAAGGGAAAAGGGGGAAGCCATATATATGTGCAGCGCTAGAGGCCCGGGAGTGCATGTCTACAACGACCTCGTATCACCAGGAATGCATTGACTTGGTCATATGCATGAACGAGAAAACGAGCCCTGCTTGTATGGCATGAATTTTAGATGCGAGACTCTACCATGTGGTTTCTAAGTACAGGTTATGGATATACTTGAAGTGTACAGACTGAACCAAACTATGCTCTATATGCACGACTACGAGATGGTGGAAATGTGTAATTTGGGTGTAACCGATGAGCCGATGGACTTCCACACCGTTTTTGGTGTGTATCCCTATTCTTCGTCTTTCGGGTCGGGTAACCGTCGCGACAACACAACCAAAATCGTGGTGAGCATCGCCATGACCACATAGACAAAGTTGCCACCCAAGAGATTGTGCTCTTTAGAAATGGCGAACAAGGAAGCGATTGTTGCCGGGCCGATGGCACGTGCGACAGATGTCAGACTCTGGCTAAGCCCGTTTGTTGCGCCCAACGATTGATTGTTAGGAGCCCCCTTCGTGACAAATATAAACACCACAGCTATAAGATCACAGTAAGATCACCAGTTTGATCAGGGATTAAACGGACGCACGGAAGGACAGGTCTGCAAGGACGAGGAACATAAATTGGGTAGCGAGAAGGGTCCAGACGATAGGCCCGACTTTTCCCTGTGCTATAACAACGGCACTTGTGATTGGGAAAATAACGATCGCGGCGTAAAACCAGAGCACAGAATAACAGAACAATTTTTTGACCCCCAGCCAGTCTATCACCCTTGCGGTGAACACTCCTTGCACAGTACCGTCCACGACTCCGAATGTTGCCAATAATATGCCGATAGTAGATGGCGATAATCCCAGGCCACCAATCTCGAGGGGTGCCGAAAAAAACAAGGGTAAAAGAACGAGAATACCGATATCTACAAGCGCCAACATTGCATAGTTGGCGATGGGTATCATCACGGAGTAGGTTCTCACGAGGGTGAACATGGGAATTGGCTTTGCGTCATCCGTAGTTAGGTCATCTGAGGGATTCTCGATTGTGTGTCCCTCTGGTTGAGACTTTTTTCCCGTCTTCGATGGCAATGACTACAAATCGCAAGTGAACCCTAGCCAGTTCAAAACACGTCAATGTCGTACCTCCTTCATGAATATAGCACAGATCAAAAACACCACTAAGGTGAAGCTTCCCGATATGAGAGAGGGGAGGAAGTAGGGGTATGTCGCCCAGAATTCGCCTGCAAAGATGTGGGGCCATCGTTCTTGTGGCTTCGCAAGTATACCACCATATAATGGACTGTAGAGGCGGTTTGAGTCTCAGAACCGCTCAGTCCATCCAGACGTACGCGATAGTAGCACCAACGCAAAAAACAGCTGGTATGAAGGCAAAAACCTGAGCCATATTGGTGTGGTCGGTTATATCACCGAGCATACTCTTCATAGCCCCGACGTCGCCATTGAGGACGCCAGCGATGCATCGACTTTGCACCCTTTCAGCCGAGTTTTTTGGACAAGATATAGTGTCCGCTTACCTGATGATGAGCGTGACCAGCGTCCGCGATAAACCAAAGGCAAAATTGGAAATACTGAGACCGAGCAGACCGAACAGAATGACAGGGCGACGGCCAATGAAATCAGATATTCGACTCCATTGCCAGGCGGTCAATGCCTGCGTGACGAAGAAGAGGGATTCCTGCGCAAATATAGGTATGGAAGCATTTCTGTGAACACATGCGCGCCTACGATGAGACCCGCATAATAACCGATCTTTCGGTCATCACCTCCCGTGACGCCCAGCTCACCGATGAGCTATTTTTGACAGAGACGGTCCGCCGGTTGCGTGAGGATCAGATATTGCAGAGCCATAGGCCAAACTGCTGGACTGACCTGATTGATGAAGGGGAAAATGTATGTGGACGAGACGGGTTCCGCAATTAAGGAAAGGAATGCAAGGCTCATCTGGCTCCATGGCAAAGGTGTCCTCGACTTTCCTTGGAGCAGTGGGGTCTCTTCGTCGGGATATCGATTATTATTCACCATGGTAGAAGTTTGGAAGGGAGAACGCACAGCCAATGTTGCAACTAAGCCAAATGACTTATTTATACCTGCTTATCGGGTCGGACTGAGTCACTTAGACACCGGCTAACCCATCAGATATCCGACGGATAATAACAACTTGCACACTGAAGTATGGAAAGCTGGACAGTCATGCTCAATTCGGATCAGGTATTTTAAACCCAGCACGATTCGGCACACTTCCTTATGTAATCAATTGCTTTCTAATAGCAAGACCCTTGGTCACCGCATTGGCTGAACATCTTAGGTAGTTCTGTCGGTCGTTGATAATAATAAAGTGGTCGTTCGATGCGAGCAATGTATGTCTCAAAAAATAACAAATAGACACGGAATATCATCTACATTAATACATATGTGCTTTATCAGGGCTACATTGTTGGAATCTAGCGCGAGAGTGCATCATCATTCGCCGAC